>VXBP01003849.1:799660-828011 GCA_013400115.1 Rhinopomastus cyanomelas
TCCCTCTCAAACCCTGCTCCTCCTCCTCTTCTACAGACTGAATAATTTTTAATGATTTTATTTCTCTTTTTTTTTTTCCAGTCTTCCCCGGGATGCTGTTTTCAAAGAGCTGCCGGTGGCGGGAGTCAGGGAGGGGGTGGCGGGGTGGGGAGAGGGTGTGTGGGATCAAATCAAAATAGAAAAATCCAGCCGCTCAGTCTCTGAAGGAGGAGAATTAGGAAATAAACCAATAAATAACCCAACTTCCCTGCCGCGAGCTGCTGCACAAAAGGCGGGCGCAGGAAAACCCCTGCGTGGGGGGCCGCGGGTGAGCTCCCCACACCCACACCCTGCACCCCCAAAGCCCCCCCTGCCCGGCCCCCACTCGCCACAATCAGCCGCCCGATAGGATCTGCCCCATTCCCTCTCCGCTGATGCATTAGCAGATCCGGGAAGACATGCTTGCAGGCAAATAGGGCTAATAAATGCTATTACGGGGAGAGCGAGGGAGGCTGGAGATCCTGGCTGCACCATAGTAACGAGGGCCCGGCTTAATTTGCTTTAAGCAAACGATCAAGCCAAGGCCGGGTGGAAAGAGGAGGGGGCCGTGTCGCGCCGTCCAGGCTCGCGCAGCCATGGGTTGGGTGGGTGGGGGCAGGCACATGAGCACCCATGCGCCTTGTGTACCCCCCCATCCCACCCCGATACCAGCAGCAGCACCCCCAGCGCCGGCCATCCCTTCCCAAAGTGCCGCTCGCTTTGAACGCCAAAGTTCACGAAGGCGACGTGTGATATCTCGCTCCTGCAAGAGAAGCCACATCCTGTGTGATAATGGCCAGCCCTTCAAACAGCTTCAAGATACAACCCATTCCCAGGGCCCCGCCACCCGCCCTCAGGAGGTCACGGGGTCTCCAGTATCGCCCCAAACCCCATTTGGTGCCGTCATGGGGACACTGGGCATGGCCCTCGCTGTGAGGGGACAGGAGGCTCTGTGCAAAAAAGGCTTCTGGCTGCTGCTGGAAACGCGTCCCCATGCTTGAATGTGGGGGGCTGGCACATGCCCCACGTGAACACACGGGGATGTGTGCAAACACACACGATACCCCCACCTTTCAGCTGAGCCCCAAACCACTTGGCAGAGCTAGAGATGGTGGAAAACTGCACCACCCCCCCTCTCCCCACTCACTCCTCACGTTAAATACGGCCCTTTCTAATTCCAGGTCGGGGGATTATTATTGTGTCTTCTCTTCCTTCCTAACCTACATCTGTCACAAGCGGCGCTGGGAGTTTTTCTAGCCCATCCCCTGAGTCATCACCCGTGTCCCGCTGCCTGCGAGGCTGGGTGCTGCTGCTTCCCCCCCATCCTCAGCCAAACGCAAGGAAACATCACTTACAGGGCCACACACCTCTGGATGCCCCAAACCCACTGTTCCCCACAGTGTGAGTGCAAAGGAGATCGCCCTCAGTCCAGGCTGGGCAAGGCTATGGGGTCAGCACATCACTCGGCTACCACAGGGACCCCCATCACCACCCTGTGCTTTTAGTGGGGTTGAATTTCCTGGGCTCATGTCAGTACTGGGGTGACCCTTCCCCACCCCAGCTCAAGCTCTGCTCCCCCGTCTCCGTGGCATGAGCCGTAAAAATTAATTTGCAAACATGTCATTACACAATAGCTGTACAGGCAATCAACCTGTAATTACAGGCGGCAGGGGGAGCGGGCAGGGAGGGCAGCCCTGCCCGCCAGCTCGGCCTTTGGGGTTTCGCCTGCCCCCCTCCGCTCCCTTTGTTCATTATGCAAACGAGAATTGCTTCACTCCTGGAAGTTGGGCTCCACTTCAAAGGGGCACCCTGCCCGCCTTCCCCACCCCGCCGAGCAAACCTCAACGTCGCCAGCACCCACCCAACCGGCACCCCAACCCAGGAGCCCCCCGTTGCTCCGTTGGGATGGGGAAACCGAGGCACGGCTTGGGAAACCAGCTCAACCCTTTGCAACATCCCAACTGAATTATCCGCCACCCTCCTCCTCCTCTTCCTCCTCGGTGGCCGACCCCGCTCAGCGGGACGCTGGCACACACGTCGTCCCGATGGCGGCCAGCGTCACCCTGCCTCGCTGCACCCACTTACCACCCCGCGGGGATGGGACGCAGGGCACCGAGACACCCGCCCCGCAGCCGGCTCCGCCACGCCTCGCCTCGCCCTTCGTTAGCGGGAGAGCTTGACGAGCCTGACCCACTTCCCCGAGCGCCGGGAGGATTAATTGGTTCCTTGCTCGCGAGAAGCCGCTGGGAGCTGGGGCAGGTGCCAGGCGGGATTAGCAAAGCATGAGAGAGCAGCTTGCGGGGCCGGCCGGGCCAGCGAGCCGGGGCTATGGCGGCCGCTGACGGGGTGCTCCCGCCCCGCTTGGCTCCCTGGGCCCTGCCCATGGGATCCCAGACCTCCTCGGGGATGCTTGGCCTCCTCATGGGTGACCCCAAGGCAGGGGATGCATCCACACCAGAGGACACAATCATGCCAGGGGCATCCCCAGTCAGCGGGATGCCCCATCCAGTGCGGCCCTCGCCTTGGGGAAACTGAGGCACGGGTGGGCTCTGCTGGCCAACACCACGTTCCTCTGTGCCCCCATGACCTGGCACAGCAAAACCATCCAGTGATGGGGACGGGCGAGGAAGACGAGGAGCGGGTGGCCGCCTCTCGTCGTAAATAAGTGGCTCAGCGATGATTTCCCGCTCTTGTTGACCTTTGACTATGCAGAATAAAGACATAAATCCATATTTTAAACCCATCTGAGCGCCAGCCAGGCCCACAAAGCCATTTACAGCCTGCGATTTGGACGGGGCAGTGAGCAGGAAAGCGATGGTTTCTCGAGGTGACATTCCCCAGGAGGGAAATGAAGTGTTTTATTTGCAGATATATAGGGCACGGTCGTTCCTTCGCTTCCCCTTCCCTCCGCCCTCGGCTCATAAATAAAACATACGGCCGCGTAACCGGCTAATTACCGGAGGATGGCAAAACCCCGCCGGTCGCTGGGAAAAAGAAATCAGCTTTTTAATCAGCCCACTTTAACTCGAGGAGAAACGGGCATTTCAGGTGCTGGGGACAGATCTGAGACTCTCTGGCGGCTCGTAGGCTCCCGCCAGGGTTGTGCACCCCGATCCCCCGAGACCAGTTTCGGGTTGGGATGGGATGGAGTGGGGTTCAAGCTGCTTCTTATTTTTATATAGGATTGTTTTTTGTTTCTCCCCCCTGGCTGGGAAAAGGATGTCTTTGAAAAGTCTAATTGTTCCTTACACATTAGATACATTAATGAGGTCTCTGATCAAGCGGCTGGCTCTCCGGCAAGGAGGCTTCAAGTAGCAATTTTCCATTTGTGTTTCAAATTTTAATGAATGTTCCTGTCTCCGGCTGCGATGCGCGGTGATAATCCGCGCGGCTCGGGTCAGCGCTGGAGCAGGGGCTGCCGCGCGGGAGGGCTTGTACAAGGGTTTGATTTCTTTGGGGAATAGTTCATACAAAAAATGGTAATGGCACAAGACAGTCTTCCTTCCCCCTCGGCCGCCAGAGCCCGAGAGCTACAAATCAGAGGGTTATTATTTCTTTCCGATGTCCCTAAAGTATCCTATATCTTTAGCGGGAGAGGAGAGTTCAGCCCTGATAAGATTGCAGCGCCGGGTGAGATGCGCTTTTCCTCCTCTCCTCCCGCCCTGGCTTCTCTTCCCTCCATCTCCTCCTCCCTCTATCCCTCGAGGTGGCCGCAGGGCCATCCCCGGAGCCACCAAGCAACCCCCAACCCGCCACCGAGGGCACGGCGAAGTCTTGTTCCCTCACCCCAAACGCAAGGGCCGGATCCGGAACCTGCCCCGCCAGGACAGGATTTTTCTAGCCTTGTTTTGGCTTGCCTGCCATTAACTTAATTTAACATCCATATTGCCGCTACTTAATTAAATAGATGAACTCATTTTACATTTGCAAGTCTTAATTCATCCTGAACAAAATTGGCCGTGTTTCGCTCTTTCTACGCTACCAGCTCCGCGGAACAAATGACTGCCTTTTGTAGTTAACTGCTAGTACAGGTTAAAAGCTAATTAGCAGCCCGGGTTGGGTGTTAACTTCCTTATTTATCACCCGGCGCCACTCGATTAGCGAGGGGGCGAGGGCTGGCGCTTCCTTCTCCCCACTTGCACCCCGGTTTTGTAGGGGTGATGCCTGTGCCCCTCAGGCAACAGTGCTGGATGTGTGGGTGCTCGGGGCATGGCACACAGAGCGGGTTCTGCAGCACCCAACAGCGTGGTGGGGCAAGCTTGGTAGCACCCAACCATCAACCAAGCACCCAACCATCAGCCAAACACCCAACCATCAACCAAGCACCCAACCATCAAACACTCAAGCACCCAACTATCAATCACCCAATCACCAACCAAACACCCAACCACCAACCAAACACCCAACTATCAACCACCCAATCAACAACCAAACACCTAAGCACCCAACCAACAACCAAGCACCCAACCATAGACCACCCAATCAACAACCAAATGCCCATCCATCAATCACTCAACCATCGCCCAAGCAACCAAACACCCAACAACAACCATCAACCAAACATCCAATCAACGAGACACCTAACCACCAACCAAATACCCAATCAACAACCAAACACCCAATCATCGCCTAAACACTCAAACATCGACCGAACACTCAACCACTAACCAAGCACCAAACAATCAACCAAACACCCAGTCCAAAAGCACTCAGCCCAAGAACTGTCCCAACCCCACTGTCCCACCAAGTCACAATGGGCTCTGCCCTGCCCACCATGACCTCCCCAGCAATGTCACCACCCTGATTTTTCAAGCATGGCTGCGGCGGGTGGTCCTATCTGAGGTGTCCACACCAACCAGTAACACCTTGAAGCTAGTGGTGGGAATTGGTACCCAGGTTCCCCATGTCCTGCCCACATAGGGTCCAGCCCAGCAGAGCAGGGGGATGCAGGGGACCTGCAAGCGGGGCCACGCAGAGCCTGGCAGGAAGCCGCTCCAGGAAGGTTCATCTGGTTTGACTAACAAATTGCTAACTGCTTCTCCTGAGGCGGGTGGAAGGAAACAAGCTCTGTGGCTGTAAACAACCCCCCACTCGGCTCCCCACTTCCCACCCCCGGCCCTCCACAGCACCCCCCCAGGCACCGGCCAAGGGCAGGTTGAGACAGGAAAGCCCTTGTGAAACAGCCCCCCATGCTGTGACGCAAGCCCCTGGGTTGGGGGGACAGGGGCCCCCCTGAAACCCTGGGGACACCAACACTGCGGGCAGGGTGTGGGGTGACGCAGAGCTTGCAGCAGCCCCGCAGGGCAACACCTTGCTGGCGCCCGCTGCACCATTCCAGCTGCCGGCGTGACTCAAGGGGATGAGGTGGGGTGGCTGAGAGCGATTCCCAACACGCCAGGTCACACCGCAGCCTGTCCCTCTGCTGCCACAGGTCGGTGGTGGAGCGGGTACAAATCAGAGGTCAGCACGCCTGGTCGAGGAGAACTGAGCAGCGGGGTGGTGGCACAGGGACGATGTGGCCAGGACGGGACCGATAGGCATCTGCCTGGCCCAGTAAACCGATCTGTCCCCACCTGCTGAAATAACAGCGAGGGGTGGCAGCTCCGGTTACTGGCAGTGCCAGGGGCCGGCTGGGTGCCAGGCGCTTGGCCGAGGGCCAAGCAGCTCCACGGGCGTCGAGTGGGGACCCCCATCCTCCTCACTTCCTGCCGCCACCGTGCGGAGCTGCTCGTCCCGCTCCTCGGCGTCACCACCTCACCGCAATCTCCACCCGGAATTTCAGGTTTGGCACCCAAGCCGGCGCCTTCGGGAGCCAGCGGTGCCGCAGGGACATCACCCCTGCCCGGGGCCACCTGCGTAGGAACACGGATAATTCCCTCCCTGTGGCACGCCGGGTTATCCCGAGCGGTTCCGGCCACATCCCGCCGGCATAGAGGGGTCAGAGCTTGGCGGTGCTGGGACGAGGAGCCAAAAGCAGAGCCCGGAGGCTGGATCTGGCCGCTCAGTGAGGAGGAGGGATAAGGGCTACCACGTCCCCTCTCCTCCCGCCAGAGCCCAGCAAGACCCCATCCCAAACCCCTGCCATCAGCAGAAGCGAAGGAGCGAGGCCGTAAGGAGCAAGGGTGATAGATAACAGCCCTCTGCGCCGGCGAGATAAATAGCCCCAGCAGCGCCAAGCTGTACCGGGCCAGAAGCTAATAGGGGCTGTCAGGGCGGTTTAGAGGAGCGGAGCATCGTTTCGGGGCCCGGCTGGGAGGACGCCGAGGGGAAGTGACAGGGAAGCTGAGCAGAAAGCGACAGGCAGTACACAAAGAGCATGTCCTCTGTAAGTGGCGATAAACCTTGGGAAAAAAAAAGGGAAAGCTAAATCAGTTGTTTAGCCGATGTACCACATGCTGACAGGGCAAATGTGAAGGCTTTTATGGCCACATGGGTTTTCATTTGCAGTTATTCATAGCGGAGCCCGGGCGCTTTATCTCACTTTACATTATGTGCAACCACAATGCAGACACTTGCACCGCAACGCGCTGCCTCCCTCGGAAAATATTAATATGTAAATGTCAGGCTCGGGAGGGCAGCGAGGGAACAGCGGGCTGCGGGGAGATAAAACCTGCCCTGAAAGGAGGGGGCAGCGGGACCCCCACCCCGAGCCCGCGAGTGTGCAGCAGCAGCAGCAGCAGGGTCGGCGGGGGGATGCTGGGGCACGACCCCCAGGACGGGGCTGCTGTGGGCTGGTGGGCATGTGGGACACACTGGGCACGGCACCGGGCACCCTCTGCAGAGCACGGAGGCAGCCGCAGCACCTCTGCAGAAGGACAGACAGCTGCAGCAGCCTGGCATCCGGGCATGACCTCTGCCACGAGAGCTGCACACCCAGCCATGTCCACCCAAACCAGCCCACAGACCCCGCGGGCTCACTCCCTGGGGCCTGTTCCCACCCCAGGACACGCGTGGCAAGGCCGTGGGCCCCGGCTGGGTGTTGCGGGGTTTCTGGGAGGGTGCCCTGGCCGAGTGAAGCGCGCCGGCGCGGCGTGCCAGTGCCTGCAGAGCCCCATCGGGCAGCGCTCCAGCCATGCCTGCTGTTCCTGGGCTCGGTTCCTCTCTAAGAGCCTTCAGCCCCGGGGGTAGTGCCAGACTGACAGCCTGGAGGCTATTTATTCGCAGGCAGAGGCAGCAGGAGCTGCTGGCGGACTCGGGCGCCTTTGTCCTACAGGGAAGTTTGCTCCCCAACTGGCCCCCTGCAGCCCCTCTTGCCACCTCCTCATCCTGATGCATCGTCTGAACCCAGGGGGGCACTGGCAGGGTCCCAGCCCTGATGCCCCCTGTGCCACAGCAAGATCTGTCACAAGACCCCAGCAAGCAGGGATGCCCCCATGCCCTGGCATCACCCACCAAGGGTATGGAGGTGGCTGCGGACGGGAGGAGGAAGGGCACTCGACACTGGGCTTTGCTTTTGGCGCCACACTAGCCAGGATGGGGGGCATCTCCTAAACATAGCCCCCCTGACCGTTACCAGGCGAAGCGCTGGCAGCCAGCGCTGGCACAGGGACAAGCCCGAGCGGGTGCCTGCCCCCCAGCACCTCGGCAAAGGGAACAATCCCTGGGTATTTCTTTTTTGGCAAGCCCTGGGTGCCCCCTGCTCTGCACCCGCCCCCCCGCCCCGTCGTCCTCCCGCGCTCGGGCGCGGGGATACAATTAAATCAGTGTTCTGCTAACAATCTGCCGGCTAATAAGACATTTTCCTCCCTCTCCCTCCTCCCCCCCACTCCACCCCAATCCGTGTGTGATGGGAGCGCTTTGATATGAGAGTGGACTCTAATGGGTTCGGTGTAAGGGAGCCTTAATTTATTACGTGCCTGTAATTGATGTTTGTATAAAGTAGCTCTTACAGCTCCTCAGAGCAGGAGATGAAAAGCAATCAGTCAGCCATTTGCCTCCAAAGGAAGGGGAGAGGAGAAGACAGACAGCGAGAGAGAACCAGACATACTCATCAAGCCCAGAGAAAAACCCAGAAAGCGAGGGAACAAAACAAAATCCCCTGCACGCAGTCTCGCCAGCAGCTCCTGCACCGCTGGGTACTGCCGCCAGCATCTGTGGGTACAACCATCAGCATCCCCTAGTACCTGCCCCAGTAACCCTGGGTATTACCAGCATCCCTGGGTACCACTGCCAGCATCCTCCAGTACCTGCCCAGTACTCCTGGGTAGTTCCACCAGCATCCCTGGGTAGTACTGCCTGCATCCCTGGGTACCTCCATCAGCATCCTCTAGTACTTGCCCCAGCATCTCTGGGTGCCACCACCAGCATCCTCCACACAGCATCCCTGGGCACCACCACCCACTCCAGTGCCCCCAGAGCCAGATCCTGCTGGGGATGCTGCGGGCGGGTGGCCTTGCGGAGCGACGCCAGGGCAGGATGAGGCCCTCTGCCGCCAGCAAGCACACGAAGGGCTGATTAGGCGAAGCAGGGCTGCAGCAGCTGGTGCTGAGCTGCTCTAATGACGGCGGGCGCTGGGGAGTCACGTGCCACCCGGCTCTGGCTGGGGAGCCGTACGTCACCGGCCCCGGCGCAAAAAAAAAAGATCGGTGCTAAATTGAATCAATCCATCTTGGAAATGGCTCTTGTCAGCCGGTGTCAGGGAGAGCGTCTGCGGGAGAGGGATCAGGCGGGGGCAGGCCGGCGAGGGCCAGGCGGTCGGCACCACTGCCGCAACACTGCCAGCTCCCCACTGGCCCCCCTGCCACGCCGTGGTGCCCATCAGCCTCATATGGTGGGTTTGGGGGATCTTCCCAGGATGGGATTCCCATCCAGACATGCCCCATTGCATCGTACTGTGCCTCAGTTTCCCCGCACAGGGCACCCCATGCCCCCCCTACTCCCTCTACCAGGAAAGGAGGGCAGCTCCAAGCCATGAAAGATGGAGACCTCCCCACCTCAGTAGCTACCTGCACCCCAACACCGTGCCCAGGCCTGAGTGTGCCAGGCTGGGACAGACGATGCCACACCAGGGAGACAAAGACACCGGGTGCTTGACACAAATATAGATGGATCCTCACTGCACGAACCCTGCAGCCTGGCAAATTAAAACGTAGCGTGAAGCAGGGACGGAAACGGCCCCAGTGATTGATTTTCCACCTAGACGTTCGAACCAACTGAATATGTCACCCAGACAAGTCCTCAGAAAGCCGTAGCGAGCCCGGATTTATCCTCCGCATGGACCAGAGGTCATCAATCCTTACCCATCCCCAGGAAATGGGCCCATGTCTCGGTCTTCCCACCGTGGTGCCTATCCCACCCGCAGCCCCTGCATCACCACAGTCCTTGGATGCCAGGACAGTGGGTGGGATGGGCACCGTGGTGGGAAGACGAGGCGTGGAAGCCATCACCATGCTAGGAAAGAGGATCCAGGCAAGGGGACACATACCCAGGCTCCTAACGAAGGCAATTAGAGGGGAATGCATCCCTCACGCCGCTTCTCCTAATTAAGAACCAACCAATTCCCTAACCCGCCTGCTCCCCAGCTCCGGTGCAGCCTGTTATTTACCTGCAGCTAATAGGTTGGGCGCAGCTAATGATAGTCTTGTATCAAATGGCTGGATCTTGGCTTCTGACAGCTTTAAAGACCCGTCTCGGGGACACGAGGGTTTCTAATTACGGGGTTCGTCACGGCAAGGCTGGGTTCAACGCCAGTCACTCTCCCCGGGTGACATTTCTGCCCGGATTGGAAATCTAAACACAGCCCAGCCAGTTAAGGTTAAAAATACAGCGCTCGACAAGACAAGGGATCATAATTTGGGTCACCGCCGGGTTTAATTAATTGGAATGGAGCAATCAAAGCGCCGTGTGCGGTAATTACAACCCTGGGTAGGGGCAGGGCAGGGGGGATGCGATGGTACCCGGGAGATGGGTTGGAGGGGTTTACTCCCCACCACTGAGGGAGGCATCACCCTGGTAGGGAGACTTTAGGGCAACTCAGGAAGCAAACTGGGGGCCCACCAGCTCACCATCCCCAGCAGATCCCACAAACTGGGGTTCATCCCCACACGGATGCAGCCCCGGCTCCCAGCCACGGCGACGGCTCTGGTGGGGCCACGACGAGTGATTTATTTTCACCAATTACCAGGGCACTTTTCCCATTGCCGGGACCACAGTTAATTGATTGGAACTTATTGAAAACAAATTAACCAGCGCCGGGGCACGGGGACCTGTTTACAGCTCCTCTGCGGGGTGGTGGAGAGGACACGTGAGTAGCTCCGGTGAAGACTAGCCCAGCCCTACAGCATCAAGAGGCTGAAGGTAGGAGAGCCCAAATATGCTCCTCATTATGGCTGCTGCCACGGGGAAACTGAGTCACAGAGCAGCGCAGAGCAGCACACAGCCAAAATCCTGCTGCTTCCTTACTGGAAAAACCTTCCACTCCATTAGCAGAACTGAAAGGTTCATCCCCAAACAGCCAGCCCTGAGGAGGGATGCTCGTGTGGAGCTGGCGGCGGTGACCCCATTAAGCGAACCCGGCTAGCATTAATTTGACCCCATCCGCCGAGCGCTAATCAGCTGTAACCGTGGCACCCAGCTCAATCCAAATTGATTTACTGAGGCTGGAAATGGATACAAATGTGATTAAAGGCTTTTTATTTTCCATAGGTCCTCTCTAAAATGATTTAAATCAATTGCTACGTGCAGGGTCCTCCCCCTCCCCAGTCGACTCGCAGCACCGCAGGGTCAACCAGGGAAGGGTTAACAGCCCGATTTCCACCACCGACCCTACAGCAGCGAGCAGCACCCCGATTTCCACCTCTGAGCCACCCCTCACCGGACCCCGAGCATCCTCCGTCAGCGGGATGCCGTCGCGCCGGGCGGCCCTGGCGAGCGATCAAAGCCCATTAGGCTGAGCGCCGATGCGCGCCCGTTGTTCGTCAATTATTCAAACAATAATTGCACCCTTATTTAAAGTCTAGTCTTGCGTGTGCGGCACTGCAGGCTGCCAAGACCCGCGTTAGATTTACACCCCCGGCGCGCTCCCGTCGCCAATTAATTAAGCAAACACATTCCTCGGCACGTTCTCAGGTGTACGACCTGCCCCGGCAGCACCGACGCGGTTCAACCCGGCACCCGCCATGCATCCAGAGGGTCCCAAGCCACGGTTCCAGGGTCGTTACCAGGGCACCTCGCTATTAGGAGCAGAGCTCTCCCCAGGGATGGGGATGAGCTACTCTCACCCTGCTCTCCAAAGCTGGTTAGAGATTAAACAACCCCTCACCTCCGCTTTCCTACGTGTTTCCTCTTCGGGAAAAAACATGGAAGAAAGTGGTGCTGAGGAGGTGGTTGCCCCTGGCACCAGTTCTTAGGGGGCCACTCGTTGCTAGTGGCACCTAACAAGGGGGGAGGCTGGGAGCGACAGTCACCATGAGGTCAATTCCTTCATCTGGCCCTGTTATTACAAGTCCAAATTTATTGTCACCAGGCCACGTTAGCGCTGGCACAGCGGACGCGGGGTTGCACCCCTCCTGAATAAGCAGATAAATGAAAGACATCTGGAGAGCAGAATGAAGGGGCAGGTTATTAATGCTGAAATTTAGAAGCCAAGGTCTGAGCCACGAATCCATCAGCGCAACCAGTTATGTCCAATAAATTAGGAGAGATAAGGATTGAAGGATGGTATATTAAAGGCAACATTCATTTCTGAACTGGCACAAGGGCTTGCAGCATCCTCCCTGCCTCCGCGTTAACCCTTGCTGACCCAGGATGTGCCGCAGCCAGTCAGGCGGTGCCCGAGGAGGAGGACAGAGCCCACGCCCCAGTGATGGCCACGGGTCCCAGCACTGAGCCCACCCTGCCATCCGGTTGTCATTGGTGGCCACAGGTGGGTCAGGAAGAACAACAGAACCAAACGGGGTGCATGAGACGAAGGGGAAGCAGGCACTATGATGGGCTGGCACCATGGCACGTGCTGGGAGAGCGGGCATCTGCCAGGAGGGCAACAGATCCTCAGTCCATCAATCCTCCCCAGTTGAGGGGTAACGGGTTTGGAGGTATCCACAGCTCCTCAAGCTGCAGCACCTGTGACATTCATCCCTTCAAGCCAGAACTGAGGTTCAGCTGGCCCAGTCAGTCCTTTTGGGACTCGTTATCACAGTGAACAGATAAGGACTGACGGGACAGAGCCTGTTTCCCCATGGCGCCCCAAAATTGACATCTGGTGTGGGCTAAAGTGGGGACACAATGGTGAAACAGGGGATTCCCTGATGCTGGTCCCTTCTGGCACAGCAGCAAAGGGGTGTAGGGCAGGAAGGCACCCAGGGCCCCCCAAATGCTGACCTGGCCCCCATAACATCAACCGAGCACCCTGCCCAGCCCCAGCCTTCCCCACGCTCCCAGTTCAGTGGCTCCACTACATCCTGCACAGATCTGGAGGATGGTTCTGGCATCTCTCCCCCCTTCCCCACAGCAGCTCCAGAGCAAATTTCCAGCAGCCTCATCTGGCAGCTGAGGGATTTGGGATTTGTTTAAGCTCTTTTCACCCGCCTGACTTTAATCGGTGCTTTTGCCCGACCTCCACCCCAACGAAAGCCCGGTTGTGCGGAAGGTGACGCCGGAGGGTCCCAGCTCGGGGCATTTCCCAGTGCCAGAGCCCCGGGCTGCCCCTGGGCCAGGATTAACTATCAAATAACTTTGCATTTAAACCCTTTTTAACAGAGCTGGAGGTCGGCAGGAAAAGGGCAGGGGTTAAGCCTGGTCATGGCGGGCGCTGACCCTAAGGAGGGGGATGCTAGTGATGGGACAAGGCGGCACGCAGGGCCAGGAGGGATTGTGGGACCCTCACCCCAGCCGTGCCACCCACTCGCTGCTCCTTGACCAGGCAAGGGGCATCTGGTGGGGACCCCACTGAGGGCATCGCCCAGCCTGGCAGCCCCCATCACTTACTGAGGCTCTGCAGCAGGGATGACCAGCTCTTCACCTCTGGCATGGCGGGGGTCCCACGGCCCCCTCCCAGTGCTCAGGCCACCAGTGGGAGCCGGGATCAGCTGCACACAGCTATGGCTCCATCGAAGAGCCGCTGGCAGGCGACAGCGACCATTTTATTCCTTTATAACCCTGCGGCGCACTTGTCCTCCCCCTTGCCGTCGCCCAAGGCTGGTTCTGAGTTTGAGGAGCTTTGCTTTTCCCTCCCTTCCCTCCTCCTCCCTCCTTGCACTTGATAGCAGCCTTGTCAAGACTGCTGAGTTGCTGCTGACCCCTGCCCCGTCGCTGCTAATTAAGGCTGCACAGTGACAGTTCAAGTGCCTCGCCGCCAGTTTCCAGCACCGCTGCTTCTAATTGGAGACACTGCTTTATTGCTCCAGAGCCGCCCCGGCGGGGCTGGGGGTTTGCACTCACTCCAGGGGGACCGGGACAGGGGTGTGTGGCACCCTGCCCGCACCCACCGGCATCCCAGACACCAGGCTCCTGCTGTAGTGGCAGTAACTATCGTAGAGGTGGTACAGAAACGGGAAACAGGACTCACAGAAAACAGGGGAGGGGGTGAGCGATGCTCCCACGAGCTGCGAAGGCTGGGGGGGACCCCATAGTGGTGCCTCCTGATGTAGATGGTGGGGAGGAATGAGGGCAGTGGGCATGGTGGGGAGCCAAGACATGCACCCCTATCTCCCTGCAGCAGGGTGGGGGCTGGCTAGGGCACAGGGGTCCTTGACCACACCTGGGTCCCTGCCCCAGACCCTCCTGCTGAGACCCTGCAGAAGTTGTGATGCTGGTGTGCTTCCTGGAGAGCCACTGTGTGGTCATGCAGCGGGGGTCTGGGGCACCCCAGCACCCACCCTTGTGTCCTCCCTGGCCGTGCCAGCAGCCTGACGGATCCATTGTGTCGTGACAGACGAGCTGCTTTATCGGGGCGAGGGAGCCAGCGCCAGCCGCTGCCCTGACCCCGCCGGCAGGATGAGGAGAAACAGAAGAGGGTTTGTATCATCCCGGCGGGTCAGAGGGCAATAGAGGCAGCCAGGGCCCCCCTCTCCAAGCTCACAAATTCCTGGGATGCACGCCCAGGCAGGCAGCTGCACAAGGCCCCTGCTCCACAGGTGGGGGGCTGGTGTGGCGTGGAGACACCCTGAGACCCCACACTGTCAACCCAGCCTTCCCCTGTCTCTCCCTGCCATGGGAACTGCTCCTTGAAATGGTGTCCCTAACCTGTTCCACCCCACAGCACCACTGAATTGGTGACCCAAACATACTCCACCCCACAGCATCCCTGAAATGGTGTCCTCAACATGCTCCATCCTGCAGGGCCCCACAATGATGCCCTGTGCCAGGTGCAAGCTGCCATCACAGTGGGGACACCCCCAACCACCTCTGTGCTCACCTGCAGGAGTCACCCCAACATTTCCCCACCCAAACGAGCTAGCAGGGGTCACCAACCTTCCCATATCACCCCAAAGCTGGGATCACCTCCATGGCAGTGGTCTGGCAGGACAAGCAGAGTGGGGACAGTGGGTGAACCCCAAGCCCATTGGGGTGTCCTAGTGTGGTGAGGCAGGCATCTCATCGCAGATCTCCACTCAGCTCCGCACCCCAAGGTTGTGACCAGCTGAATCTCATTCACAGCAGCAGACATGGGGCAATGCCATCTACCCCAAAGGCGTCCCCAAAACACACGTCTCTTGGATAGATCCCACTGGATTGATGTCCCCAACACCAGGCACAGCCAAGCCATGGGGGCATGACAGTGCCAACCATGTGGGTCACAGCCCATCTCTGCCCCCTCTCCATGGCACCAGGGGTCTTCCAGGGGCAGAAGGGAGCAAAATCCCTAAGAAACCTCACCAAGCCCCCATCCCTCACCCGTTCCTCCCCTCCCGGCAGCCTTTGTGCCGCCTCGGGGCTGGACGCATTAAGGCAACACAAAGCCGAGCTGAGCAGCATTTCGGCTGCAATTTTCCCTGCTCCATTATTGACAAACAAGCTGCTCTCTGCGCAGGTGACGGCAAGGCCAGCGCGGCAGCTGGGCCACCACCGTGCACGCCGGCCCCATGCCGTGCCAGCTGGCCTGTCCTCCGGCACAGTGCCGCTGGCAGTGCCCTCCTGCCTGTCACACCCTGAACCACAGATGCAGAGATGCCAACCCTAAAAACAAGGGTTAGGAGGGACAGAGTGCCATAGGGTGCAGCCACAGTGCCCACCCAGGCACCAGCTTTGCCACCGGACACCCCCTTTCCCCGAGCCAGGGCGACAGGGCACAGCGTGCGGCGAGTCTGTCGTTAGCGCCATGCCAAACCCAAAGTGGCTGCTTCGGAACGGCAATCCAATAAAAGTGCTACTTGTCTATTTATCATCCTCAGGGCTTTTTATCACAGTGCAGATGGCTGCTACCTTCGCAAGGCACAGCAGTGTGCTGGCACGCACCCGCCGCACAGAAGCTCCAACGCCACAGAGTCTGTGCTTACACCTGCGAGGAGCCGCCGGGCCGCCTGCTCCGGCTCTGCCGGCCGGCGAGCCAGGCACTGCCACGTGCCAACAGCACCGCGATGCCCCTTTACGAGCCAAAGCCCAGCCCTGATAGCGTGTAAATGTGGAATCTGCACCACATGTGGGCATTGGGCATCTGCAGTGGAGTGTCTGCATGGGGCATCTCCAATGGGGTGCTTGCCCTGGGCATCTGCAGTGGGGTGTTTGCACCAAGCATCTGCAGTGGAGTGCTTGCCCTGGGTATCTCCAATGGGGTGTTTGCTTTGGATATCTGCAGTGGGGTGTTTGCACCAAGCATCTGCAGTGGGGTGCTCGCCCTGGGCACCTGCAGTGGGGTGTTCGCTCTGAGCATCTCTAATGGGGTGTTTGCCCCAGGCATCTGTACGGGATGTTCAGGCCAGGCACCGGGTGCTCGCGGAGGGCGTTAGCAGCAGGCATCTGCAGCCTGTAATTAGTGCAGCCGCGCGGTTTCTGGGCAGCGGCAGCAGCAGCGGGCGCGGGGCGCTGGGTGGGGGCTGACGGAGCAGGTGATTAAAGCCCTATTAAGTGTCTGTCTGCACGCGGGAGAAAACACACCTCGTTATGCAGCCAGAGTCGGACCGGAGAAGGGGAGGGAGGAGCAGCCCTGATCACAATCACGTAATGGAGCGCGATGCGGGACCAGGCCTGGCGCAGGCGGTAATTAAGAGATGGCAACACTGGGATTATAGTGGCCACGGGCATGGGTGGGCAGGGGTTCCTATGCTGCTACTGGCTAACCCACAAACCAATCCAAACCCACCCCAAAAACGCATCTGGAGACTCCCAGCTCCCCTGGGAATCCCTCCTTGGCCAGATCCGAGACGGGGCAGTTACATCCCCACACCACAACACTGGCCCTTGCGCCGTGTCCTCAGTCCCACCTGCTAGAGGCAAACTCCTCTGCAGAGCCTGAGACTGACGGGGTGCAACGCTGGCCCAGCCCGCCCTGCCCGCGGGCGCTGGCGGGGCACCGTTGCCTGGCGTCGAGCGAGGTCCGCTGAGCGGTGAGAGGCGATGCTGGGACGCTGAGGGCGGGCGCCACTGGAAAAGGCGTCTGCGGGGCGGTGGAGGTGGGCAGCCCCACCCCTTGCACCGGAGCCAAAGCTGCCAACCCACGCCCAGTGCTCCCCAAGCGGGTCCAGCGGGTCCGGAGCGCCCTGGGCAGCTGCCGCGTCGCCCAGCGTCCACAGCACCGCTGCAGGGACCCCACGCCCTTGGCCGCCTCACACCCTCAACCGGCTGCCCCAGCCGGTTGGGAAGAGGCCGGGCTTGCCCAGGAACGCCGTTTGCATCAGCCACAGCCCAACTGGCACTGCTCGCAGGCGGGTACATGCCACGCCACAGCAGGCAGGCAGGCGTCACGCCGGGGTCAGATCCTGGGAGAGGCACAGTAGGGTTAAGGGAACCCCCGGCACCCCCTGTACCCCTCTAGGAACAGTGGCACTGGGGATGCTCAGGGAACACACAGTGACTCATCCCAGCTGCTTGGCATTTTAACCCCCACATGCCACTGCCCCGTCCCTGGCACGGTGGCAAAGCCCGGCTCCCTGGCACAGCGAAGGGCAAAGTGGGGGGACACGGGAGGACATTCCCTCCCTCTCCTCTCCCTGGCTCTTTCTCCTTCTATTTTTTTTTCTCTCCTTTCTCAAAGCTCTCCAGAACAAAGTACACACTCTACCTCTTCAAACCCACCACCATCTGTCCGTCCGTCTGAGCGCCGGAGCCACAGCCCCACCGCTCGCAGCGGCCGCCTCCGAGCAGATGGTGCCAGGGGAAGGACAAGCCGCTGCCACACGGGGCCTCGCCGGCGGCGGGTCACGCCGGCTCCATCAGCCCTGACTCCTCCATCCTCCCCAGCCCCGTAATTACCCGCTGTGTCGAGCAAACAGCCTGTGCCGGGTCATTGTGCTGGACACCAACAAAGAGTGGCCGACGGCGGGACCTCCTGACCCCTGCCAGCACCTCCTGACCCCTGCCCGCCCCGACGACCCTGGTCACCCCCTGCCCTCTGCCAAAAGAGCAATAAATCAAAGGTTCGAGACAGGGACGGATGGGGACAGGGATGGGGACTCCCTCCACCACCAGTATGTGGGTGCACCCCCTGCACCCAGGTGATGAATCCTGGCAGCCCCTCCTAGATTGGAAAAGTCATGTAAAGCATGGGGGGGGAGTATCCCCTCCTGCGGCGCAGGGGACTAGTCCCTGCTGCCCCTGGGGACAGGCAGGCACGATCCCAGGCAAGGCAGGGGGTGCAGATGCCTCTCCCTACCAACACCCACTGGTCACAGCCTGTTCCTGGGGAATTTCATGGGTGTGGTGTGGCAGAGCCCTGCTGGGAGAAGGTTTGGGACCATCTGCTCGCAGGACCTGCGGCTGTCGAGCCACCCTGACCTCAGAATGGCAATCAGTGCGCAGAAGCAGATGCCTCACCCTCCCTCTATGGGTGTCTCATCCCCCCCCCTCCCCAGGCTTGGCACTGCCACCAGTCCCTGACACCTCAGGCTGGGCCCTGGCACGTGAACCCAGACTGAGAGCAAAGAGCTACAGAACTCAGTGCAGGAGTGACACCCTCCGAGAAGGGGCTCTGCGGGGAACCGAGACAAGAGACAGCGACACAGAGGATCCCAGATCCCTCCCGGCACTGCGGGCACAGCAGGCACAGCCGGCTGAGCAGGATGCCACCGCGTGCCAACACAGGCGCTGGGCTTTGGAGATGGGGCCGTACCCAGCTCCCAGCCCCCTGAGCAGCACACAAAGGCAGCTGGGCTCTGCCACAGCACCGCGTGGCGCTGTACGGGAGCAAACGTGCAAGTGCTGCCTCTCCGGCAACAGATCCCATCCGGATCCATCCTGGCTTCCCGCAGGTCGCCGGGAGTGGCTGGCACCGGTGTCTTTCGGACTTATTAAAATTCATTCTGCATGATTTAGGACCTAATCTCGGTGAAACTCCGCAGCGCTTTATTAATAGCGCATTAGTGGATAATTCATGCGTTCGGATGAAAAATCAGCCGGTGTTATTCTCCGGGAGGGAAGGTGGAGGGGGGACACACACACACACCGGGGAGGGGGGCACCCCGCTCGCCCAGCCTCCCGCACCTCCCCGCCGCCGCATCCCAGCGAGGCAGCAGCCCTTCTGACAACTGCCACCACTCATTAATCTTGACGAGTTTTCTGCTGAATATTCTTCCACGGGCTTTCAAACCGTTCACTAATTGCAATTAATCACTTACCGAAACAGATGTCAGGAACAATGGAATTGGGAAGTCTGGAGGCTTGATAAAGCTGTCAGAGGAGCGCGCTCGTGTGGTGGCGGGTGCCAAAAGGCGCCGGCAACACCTTCCCCCTGCCATGTGCTGAAGGCACCCGGTGACCCCCCATCGCCTGTGTGGCATCTGTCTGCCCCAGCAAGGGGGCACAGCGCCCTCCGTGCTACCAGTGGGATGGGAAGGGGATGTAGGTACTGGGGTTTGGTGACGGGAGAGGCTGCCACACTGGCACTCACACTGCGGGGACACCAGGGACCCCTCCCGGCATGGCTCTGCCCTGTGCTTGGCGCCCAAGCAGCCGGGTCTCTCCATCAGGAAAGCCGTGAGGAGCCCCATCAGGGCGGCACGTCCGCCGTGCCTCGCACAGGCGACGGCACGTTCCCTGTCGCTGTCAGACGCCGCTTTAGCACCAGCAGGGATCCACCAGCCTTCCCCGGCGGGCGGGCAAGCCACGCTGTTTACCCATCACACATGAAAGGTGCCAAGCTGACAGCTCCAGAGACGGGAGAGAACTCCTGAAGGTGCTGATGGGGCCAAGACTCCCCAGCGCTTTCGCAGACCTCAAAGGCCATCCCACAGATGACCCCTGTAAGCGCCAACCTCTAGGGTTCTGCTTCTTGAGGAAGGAGTCAGCAGCTTCACCAGCTGGGGCTCTGCACCCTACCATGACCCCCCAGCTTAGGGACATCCTTTGGGAACAAGGCTGGCAAAGGGAGGGCTTCCCCAGTCCCATGCTGCACAGCCCGAGGCCACCAAGCGCAATTAGCCCCAAGTCCCTCAGCCACAACAGGGACGCCGCAGCGGTGACACTGCCGCGGGGGGGACACTCTGAGCAGAGCCCGGGGGATCAGAGCATCCTTGCAGGGCTGGCGCAGTGCGAGTCGAGCCCGGGGCTCGTGACCGGCGCAGCCCCGACACATGTTACCATAAATATTCCGCACAGACACCGTTCCATATGTATGATCCGGTGGGGTGATGATTTTTCTCCTGATCACTGGAAGTGACAGCTGTGCGGAGAGCAGGAGAAACAAAGGCACCGACTGCTCTCCCTGTTACACTCCGCTAGCGACAGGATGGTGTGACATGGAGCGGCAGCATCTGGTGGCGCGGGGACCCGCCACCGGGCTGGGATGCCTGTTAGCGCCCGCCACAAAGGGGTGGCGACCAGGATGGGGTGGGCATGGGGACAGGGTGATCGTGGGGATATGGTGGCAACACGGATGGAGTTTCCATGAGGTGGAAATCAGGATGGTGTGGCAATAGGATTGGGGTGACAATGGGGACAGGGTGGCCACGGGGATGGGCTGACAATATGGATGGAGTTGCCATCAGGTGCAAATGAGGCTAATGTGGCCATGGGGTTGGGGTGACATGGGGATGAAGACAGAGTGGAAGTAAAGATGGAGTGACAATGGGGAGTAGATGGCAATGGGGTGGAAAAAAAGATAGCAATGGGGACAAGGTGGCCATGAGGATGGAGTGGCCATAAGGCAGGGGTGGAAACAAGGACAGAGTGGCCATAGAGCCATGTGAACAACTCCCATCAGCCCTCACACTAGCACTCAGCCCCATCATCCTGCCCCTACCCCCAACCGTGGGCGCAGGACAGGGTACCAGGGAGCACCTGGCCATCGCAGGGTGCCCGCCCAGGCATGGTCAATATTTGCATTTGATTCCCAAGCTTCTCCTCCCCGCAGATAACAGCGGGGCCGCAGCACGTACAAGAGGGAGAAGCTCAGGGTTCAGTTAATTATTAGCGAACATGCAAATTCCCCCTCCATGAGATAACAATAAACACCACGATTTCGGCGAGATAAACAGGGCTTTAAATTTCCAGCAGCCTTTACTGGTGTAAAAATAAGCGT
Source organism: Rhinopomastus cyanomelas (assembly GCA_013400115.1). Classification (NCBI taxonomy): domain Eukaryota; kingdom Metazoa; phylum Chordata; class Aves; order Bucerotiformes; family Rhinopomastidae; genus Rhinopomastus; species Rhinopomastus cyanomelas. Next base: position 820,287 of record VXBP01003849.1, read on the forward strand.
CCCTTATTTATTTAGCTCCTTTGAGAAACCACATCAGTCCCCAAACACAGTCTTTTACTGTCAAGCTACAGTAGAAGCCTTTATAGGCGGCGAAGATCCTGACAGCTACCCCTAGCACAACCATCTTTTATTCATGCTCATAATATAAACTGTATTGCCTCAGAAACAAAAGGATTTAACCCGCTGCTGGCCGGATGGCAGCGGCCACGCGGAGGTATCTGATGGGGGCACGTGGTCGGGGTGGTTTCGCTCTGTGTGGGGACGCTCCATGGGGTCATCACCTGTGGACAGCCCGGGGTCAGCCCTCTGCCCTGTGGCACCCAAATAGAAAATAATTAAGAAATCCTAATAAAATCAGTAGAAAATTAAAAAAAAAAGTCCAAATAAAAATCCTACCCCCTTCCTGCACCAACCCAGAGCCATTAGGCGAAGCCTCCCGGCTCTGCGGCTCCGAGTCCCACCCCGACGCAGGCAGAGCAGCGGTTAGCAGAGTGGATTGTATTTAATAATGCAATTTATATTCCACTCTCAACATAAACTATTGTAAAGGCACACTAATGTAAAAATACATCTGGCTTGTCAATAGTTTATCTTCTGGATCTGCATCTAAATCCCTGGGCATTCTTGACTTATGGCTGCACCAGTGTCTAATGAATAAAAAGGTGCAAATTATAGGCCTTGCTTTAATGCTCATCATAAAATTAGATGATAGTTGCAAAAGCTGCATTCTCCTGCCCACAGTGCAGCAATGGCACGCTATAAATAAAGTGTATTTAATGCATCCCGGCGCTGCGCGGAGCCAGGAAACAGTATGTTACCGCACAGCCTTCAATGGATCCGCCACAAGTTCAATGAAGTGATAACTGATCCATCATGTGAATTTATGTTAACTGTCTGCTCGCAAAGTCACGGCCCCGGCACTGTAAATAGCCGACAATCCTTCCAGCCCGGCCCGCCTGCCAATAAACCTGTCACCGGCAGCCTGGGAGCAGCCACCTTAGGACACCGCAGGCAAACCAGGCACTTCTTGGGTTTCCTGGTGGCTTTTCCACCCACTGTTGCCGTGCCTCGGCTTACCTGCAGACACCACCCCACCCCGCTTGCCGCTCAGCTCTCCGGGGCTTTCCACGCTCCTGCAGTGCTTCTCCACCTCCCCAGAGCTGTCACATCAGGGATGCGGGAAGCTGGGATGGGACCCGGGGGGCTGACAGGGAGCGGGTGGGGTGGCTCAGGCAAATGCTGGGGGTGGGGGGCAGAGTGGAAGTGAAGCTCCTCAGCTCCTGCACTATGCTTGCAGACACTGCATGGAGAGAGCCACCTAAGTAGAAAAACTAACTGCACCCTGGTTGGAAAGCATCTCCCTCCTGCGGAGACCTGTGGCCCAGGGCTAGGAAGAAGATACCCTTGGGAAAGAGCCATCCCTGGGAAGAAGATGTCCCTGGGAAGATGTGGTCCCTGCGAAGGAGATGTGACTGAAGAGGAGATGTCCCCAGGCAGGTTATCAGGAAGGAGGTACTCCTGGGAAGAAGACATCCCTGGGCAGATGACACCCTTGAGAAGATGTGATCCCTGGGAAGATGATGTCCCTGGAAACATGTGGTCTCCAGGAAGATGTGCCTGGGAAGACATCCCTAGGAAAATGCAGTCCCTAGGAAGATGTTGTCCCTAGGAAGGATATGTTTGGAGAAGACAGACCCAGGAAACAGATGTCTTTGGGAAGGAGATGTCCTAAAGGAGTAGACATCCCTGGGAAGGTGTCAACTGCAGGAAGGAGATATTCCCAGCAAGACAGTGTCATCCACAGGGAGATGTCCCTCGAAAGAGTAAGTCCCTGGGAAAGAGACATCCTGGGGAAGGAGATGTCTCCCCATCAAGCAGCCCAAAGCCACGTAGACCCTCATCATTCCAGGTCCAGCTGCAGCTGGGGATGCATGGAGCTGGCAGCAGTGACAGCCACAGGGCCGCAGCCACCCTGAGAGGGTGCCGGGGACACTGAGCTGGCGGGACGGGGCTTTTGCCATCCCCCGTCTCTCATTAACACAGAGCTGAGCAGCCCCTAATAATAGCAACAGTAAATTCTCGCAACCAATTCGGGTCCATTTCTATAAATAATGTAGAATCTTTTTATTTACTGACAGGTTGTAAAAGTATCAGTGAGAATAATGTGAAATCAGGCTCTGCTGAATAATTCATGGCGGCAGCTCCGCGCTCCCCCGTCCCTGCGCTCCCCTGGCCCCGGCGTTTACACGACAGCACCTTGTGCCCGGGTTTATCTCATAAAAACCGGGACTAACGACCTGGCACTAATTCTTTATCAACCAGGACTTTTACAGCAAGGGGAGGGAGGGAGGAAATAGAGAGAAGTAAAAATAACCCTGGGTGCACCCTATAAAAAATGCATGGGGCCATGTGCTTGCCTCTGCTTGGAGACGGTGATCCCCGGCACGCTTGGCACCTCCCAGCGGCAATTCCCTCCAGCCCCCAGAGTCGCTCAAAAAATTCCTATTCATTAGCAGTGCCTGAAGCTCCACACAGCAGGAAGGGTGGCACAACCCTGCTGGGACCCATAGGAACACTGACAGAACCCATTGACAGAACAGCAGGACCCTTGGGGATACCTTTGGAGCCCATGGGGACCATACCAAGACTCACGGGGAGAATGGCAGGACCCATGGGGACACCAGCAGGATCCCATGGAGACAACAGCAGGGTGCTTACAGCAGCAGGACTCACTGGAGCAACAGCAGGACCAGTAGGGGCAGCAGCAGAACTCATGGGGGCACTCGTAGAACCCATGAGGACACCAATAGGACGTTTACACCAACCAGCAGGACTCATGGGGACACTTGTATAACCCATGAGGACTCCAGCAGGACCCATACACCAGCAGGACTCCTGAGCAAGTCCCATGTGGGGACGATGCCAGGAAGCTCACTGCCTCCATGCCACCCCCAGCTTGGTGAAACAGAACCCCCCTGAGGACAGCCAGCTTAAATTTGGGCAGAAAACCCCAATCATAGGGGCAGCTCATCCCTGTAGCAACACGATCCCATGTTCCTCATCCCTCCTGCCACCTCTGAGAGCCATGGGGGCAGCAGGGAGAGGGCACGCTCCCCCCTCTCTCCAACCCCAGATCCCCTCCCCAGAACAATACCTATCCGCCGCCGTTTTGATGTGCGGCACAAAGCCGGGAGAGCTTTCCATGTAACATGATAAAAGCAAGTCCCCAGCCAGCACAATTATTTGATAATTCTCCCTTAACACCCATCAAATTAAAGCAATGTCCAAGGGCTGCCTGAAGTGGCACTGATAGGTATTAAACTTTAATGAGATTTAATGGCACTGCCCTACTTTTTAAGCGCTCGGGTCTACGTTTATGAACATTTAATTTCCCGGGCCCTGACCTCTTTTTTTTTTCCTCTCTTTTTTTTTTTTCCCCTTCTTTCTTTCCTCCCTTTTCCCCAGTGGGTCCCCCTACCCTCCCCTTCCCTTTTCCCTCCTGCCCACCCGTCCAGCTGGTTTCTGTTAGTGCTGGCGGCTGGCCCCGACCTGGGATGCTCGGCCGGCCCTGAGCCCATGGAAATCTCCAGGCACTGCGGGGTGAGGTGTTGACTCTAGCAGGGAGCCGAGACAGGAGTGGGGAGGGGGAACCTGGGAAGGAAAAGGGAGGAGGGGGAAGATGTGATTCACTGGCCCCATTTATTAGAATGACTTAATTAATTTGCTCCTGGAATGACATGACACTGCAGGTCAGGCTGCTCTGGGGGCTCCTGTCCACTGCTTCGTTTGCAGTTGGGTTTGGCGAAGCAACAGGCAGCTGTCCTGCTGCACCCAAAAAAATGGAGTGTTAGACCCCCACACCCCCAGGGACCAAACACAGGCTGCTGATCTAGTTTGCTGCTGCCCTCTAGTGTGTATGGGAAAGGCCAGACGCCACTGTCACTTCTCCCCATCCCCACGTGTGCCCCAGGCCACTCGGCCACGCAGGACGTTGGCTCTCCAGCAGGGACAGCTGCTAAGATGCTCAGAACCAAGTAGAATGAGGTACTGGGGAGCATCACCCCGAAATCCCACAAGCTCCCAAAAACCCCACTAAAGGGCTGCAAGATGGGTACTGGGGCACAGACCAACACCAGCCAAGCACCGGGCATCTCCTTCTACCCTGCGGCACTGTCGTGGTGGGACACAGGATGCCCTGGTGGGATGCAGGACACCACAATTCCCTCCATGCCAGGATGCAGAAGGGGTTGGGATAACTAGGTTGGCATCAGAGGTGATGCTGGTGTAGGTACCACCATTTCCCACCTTGTAGCATAAGGGATGAGCAGTGGGTCAGAGAAACTGAGGCACACACCAGTGTAACCAGCTTCTACACTGGGAAAACCTTCTCCCACCTCCTAAACCCCTCACCAGGGCCCACCCCAACCGCAGGGAGAGCAGCAGCGGCAGGAATGCAAAGGCAGGGCAATAAAAGGGAGCGTTATCAAGCCCCAGCAGAGCCAACAGCCCGCGCTGAGGCGAGGAAGAGAGTGAGAGGGAGGGAAACGAAGAGAGGGGAATAAAAAAACCCACCCACCCTTAACCCCGAGATCACTTATCATTCAGGCTGCATCACGCATCTTGAAAGTGCAGACACAAAAATGTAATGTCATAACATTCGCAGTTCAATAACCTTTGCTTCACGAGACGGCTTGAACTGTCAGAGGAGCTGGAAGGTAAATATTTCAGCGCACGGGCACTGAATGCAAAGGCACGGGGAGGGGGGTCGGCCTCAGCTTCCCCAGCTCGCCTCGACACGTCCAAAGATCTCACCCCTCCCTGCTGCCGTAAATCCCGGCCGGCGCTGGGGAAAGGCCGCGGCGCGGATAAAATACGAGCAGATATAAAGCCAGACACCTTTATTGTTCGCCAAAGTCTTCCAACAAGTTATGAACCCGCAGCTTGACCCTAACCCATCATCTTGTTATACGGCGGAAACAAAGACGGTGCCGGGAGCCGGTGCTGGAGCGGGACAGGATGCGGGTGGGAAGGAGTAAATCCCATCCTGCCTCCCCCTGTGGAGGATACTGGGGTGAGATTTACCCCAAGCCCTCTCTACACCCCACAACTACCAGCTGTCCCTGACATCAGCCCCTTCCAAGGAGCTTCCCCACTGCTGGGTTATGGTGGTACAAAATCCCCACAGCAGGGAGCAGGACCCTGGCAAATGAGGCACCTCAACACAAAGTTAACAGGGGTGGCAGCGCCAGCACAGGCAGGAGGAAGGGGATTGCACCGTGGGGTCCTGGTGGGGTTAGAAAATGCCCTCAACAGTGCTGGAGACCTGTGAGGATGCTGGCAGTAGGGCTGCGCCCATGGAGGTTACACAGTGGGTAGCAGCAGTGCCAAGCAGCTCGCACAACCCCTGCACGGCATGAGTGGCACAGTGTGGCACAGCTGGGGACAACCAGAGGAAACACCTGCCTGCAGCTGGGCTGGCTCTGCCACAGGGCATTGCCAAGCCCTGGCAGGGCTTCACCCCCCCAAACTTAGGGAGAAGCATGGCCACAGAGCACGGGTGGTGCAGGGAGGACGATGCAGCAGGTCCCCCAGCACCAAGCCGTGGCATCACCCCGGGTGAGGCAGGGAGGGTGGCGAAGGGTGCACGGCCGCAGCGGGGAACAGTTAAACGGCCCCCGCCCGTACGGGGCGTGCGGCAACAGGCAGCGTCGCACCCTCCCCGAAACACCTGCTAACGCCGCGCTGGCACGGGGTGAGCGCCCGGGGCGAGCGGGAGGAGCAGCGGTGGCAGCGGGGAGCGCGCCAGGGCCCGCAGCAAGAAGCGGCATGTCTGCAGCTTGGCAGCACAACAGAGAGCAGGTGACAAGCGCGCCGGCGGTCGCTTTATTACAGGAAGCAGCACGCAAGCATCTGACGCCGCTCTGCCCCAAGAGAAAAAAATACAGGCTTTAGCATTAACCCCAGCGCAGGGGCCCCGGATGCTCTGGGTGCCCCGTTGCCAAATGAAGGTGGGGGGGATCACCCCATCCTGGTGGCGCCACAGCTTGGCATCCCCCAAGCCGTAGCTGACACAGTCAGTCAAGCAAACCCAAAGGGAGTAAAAATCTACGTGACCCCACACAAATATCGCTCCTTGGCAAACAGACCCCGAGACAACAAAACGAGGCACCCCCATGCCCGCTCCAATCCGCTCCCGTGACAGAGCAATTAGAGATGGGCATTAATATTTAAATATTGGGGATGGGAAGTCAAATAAAAACACCCGTGTTGCCAGCAGCACATTGAGCGCCCACTTGGTTGGCCTCAAACCCTGCTGGGCACACAGCAGTGGTGAGGCGGGGGGTGTCGTGCCACACCACAGGGGTCACTGGGGTATCGGTGCCACAAGGAGAAGCCTGTTTCTGTCCCCGCTGAATGTGAGCAAACAGCAAACAAGTGGCGGGGGGGTCAAAGGGATCCTGAGATGCAGCCATCCCCACTCCTCTCTCTTCTCTCCCAGTGCTGCCTGTGGGCTGCAGGGTGCTGGACAGACCCAGACACACACACACTGTCTGCCCCCCCGCCCCCGGGAGCCACCCCCAGTCCCGCGGGTGCTCTGAGGTGGCCGTGGGCGCAGCAAAGAGGATTTAGTGCTCAGCGCGAGGGGCTTTAGAGGCAACAACTTTCCCTCCTCTTGACTTAAATGGATTTTAAACTTCAAAAAGGATCGAGGGGGCACACTGCCAAGCGGCCGACCCCGCGGCTTCTGGGGCAGGGTGATGCCAAGCAGGGAGGGCAGCGAGGGGCTGTGAGCCGCGCTAGGGCCAACGGCTGAGTCAGATAAGGGTGGTGGGGGGCCGTGCTGCCCGCCGTTGCCCGTCGTTGCCTGCCCTTGCAGCAGGCTGGGAGATAAGGAGGCCGCTGTTATCAGGAGTGCCGGGGTGAGCTTCCTCCCGCGCCGCGGTGCAACTGCCGGCAGGCAGTGGGGTGCTGGGACAGGGTTGGGGGTGGGTGCTGGGGACATGGGGCGGCCTCATGGCCAAGCAGCCGAGGCACGAGGCACAGCGAGGGCTATTTCAAGGGCAATCCTGCTGGCAGCTTGCCCGGGTGGCCACAGTGTGCCAAGTGCTGTTCCAGCTACCCCTGCTTGGCAGTGCTATCCTGCAGGAGCACCCCCCCAAACCCCCAAGGGCACTCGCCACCCTCCAAGCAGGTGATGTACCCAAGCAATGTCAGCACATGGGGGTCAAGGTTGGGTGTCCCCACCGGGAATACACCAGCAGAGCAGGCAAAGGCCGTTCCTCCTGCCTGTGCAGTGATGCCAAACCTTGCACCCAGTGCTGGCAGCAGTGCCAGGGTGCAGGGACAGAGGTGTGACCTGTGGCACTGTGCACACCCCCCACCCCCCATTTAGGGTTGCCTTGCACCCAGCTGGAATGCGGCTGGTGCAGGCAGAAAGCCCCCTCCCAGGAGAGCTGCCAGACGCCAGGGTGAGGAGCAGTGCTTGGTGGGGGTCCAAAGGAAGCAGCAGCAGAGCAGAGATTAAAACTATCGCCCCCNCCACAAGCAGCCTTTCAACCTGCAGCCCCATCCTGAGCACCGGCAAGTGAGGAAGCGATAAACCGCCCCGCGGGCCCCCTCAGCACCCTCCCTCCGGCGCGCTGGCCCCCCGCCAAAGCCACTGTCTCCGCTGTAATGCTCCCTGCCCTGCAGCCAACACACACATGCAGCCCCCACATAACCCCC
>VXBP01003849.1:828050-844325 GCA_013400115.1 Rhinopomastus cyanomelas
AAACACCCTGGGGCGTACCCGAGGACGTGCACGCACAGGAGCGTGCGCACACAGCACACCTCGGCGTGCACCCAGCCACAGGGTGCGAGCATGCCCAGCACTCCAGCAGCACCCAGCACCCACTTGAGTCATCCTGTGATGTGCACAGATGGACCCCCCTCCACACACACACCCCCCACCACAAGAGCCCCATGGCAGCCACCAGCCTTGGCCAGCCGTGCCATGCCGTGCTACGCTGTGCAGCTCGCCGTCGTCACACCCAGCACGTCGCCAGCAGGTTATACAAACAGGCGCCCAGCACACCCGCCTCCGGCGCGCTGCCCGAGGGGGCACACCCTCAAACCGCACCGGCTCACCCCGATGCTCCCCGCGGACGACGGCGACGCCGCGCACGCGTGCGCTCTCGCCTGCAGGAACAGCCGCTGCCTTCCCGCTGCCTTTTCCCTCCATTAACTCCCACCGCGCATCCCGCTCGTGGTGCCCACATGGCTCCCTGGTACCCACCCCTGGCTCTGTGCCCGCTGCCCACGGAGAGGTGCCCTGGGCCAAGGCGGTCTGTGGAGGAGGAGGAAGAGTGGAGGTCTCACCCTGCTGCTCCAAGGGCTGGCAGGCTGGCACAAACTCCTCGATGCAGAGTAGTCGTTGGGACACGGCACAGGGTGCGAGCACCACACAGGGAGAACCGCCAGGCCCTGGGGCAAAGGGCAAGGCAGGGCTGGAAGAGGGAGGATGGGGCAGAGCAATAAACACAGCAGCAAACAAGTAGCCGGGCGAGACACTGGCACTGTGGCATCACCCTGATGCAGTACCCAAACTTCCGGGTCAGGATGTGAGGCTCAGTGGGTCCCAGCTAGCCAGAAATAAGGTAAACTGAGGCACAGACCTGCAGCAGCACCTGCACACTCAGCCCAGGCAAGGCAAGGGGATGTGCCAAGGTTGGTGGCACCGGCCAAGCCCTTGGAACAGCCCCGTGTGCCCCTACACACTGACAGCTCCTGGGTTAGATTTCCCCTATGGGAAGTGACCCCAAGAGTCCCCATGGCAGTGTGGGATTGAGCTCCACAGCTGACACTACTCCCCGAGCCCACAGCACACTGTGGATCTCATCTCCCCTCAACGTCTCCCAGCTGGACCCCCATACAACAAGGTCCCTCATCAAGCCCAGAACAATTTACATTCCTCACATTAATGGGGTCCTCCAACCACAGGTTGACCAACGCTGTCTCTCAAGTTCAGGGTGACTTCTGCCCCCTGTGCCATGGGGTCCCCTAAGCCCACGGTGACCTCAGTCCTCCACACCTCGAGGTGTCTCAAGCCCAGGATGACTTTCATGGGAACACACATCATGATTTCCCTCAAGCCCAAGGGGACCTCTGCCCCCACACCATAGGGTCTCCCAATTTCAGGGTGACTCACAGCCTCCAAGCAACAGCGTCCCCCAGCACTGGCCCATCAAAAAGCAACGTGTTATTGATTTCACCTCAAGTTCAGGGTGACCTCTGTCCCTCAAAGAACAGTGTCCCTCAACACTGGCCCATCAGAAAGCAATATGCCATGGGGTTGTCCAGCTCCAGGGTGACCTCCGTTCCCCAAACAACAGCATCCCCCAACACTGGCACATCAGGAGGCAACACACAATGGAGTCCCCCAACTCCAGCGTGACCTTCGTCCCCCAGACCATGCGGTCCCCCAAGCTCAGGGTGACCTCCGTGCCCCAAACAACAGTGTCCTGCAAGCCCAGGGCGACCACGGGGTCCCCCAACTCCATCCTCCAAACCACAGCATCTCAACACTGTTGTGACCTCCGCCCCCCACGTCACGGGCTGCCCCCGCCGAGGGCGACCTCCACTCCCCATGCTGAAGCCCCCCCAGCCAGCAGCAGAAGCAAAATGGGGGTCTCTGGGGTTGTCGGGATACAGCAGCCCTATCCCACCCATCACCGCAGCTCCCGTTTCCCCGGCGCTCGAGGCGGGAAGGGGGGGGCCTCTGAGGGCGCGGGGTGTCCGCACTCACCCGTCGGCCGCGCCGTCCAGCGGGGGCTGCGCTCCTCCATNGGGGACCAACATGCTCCCACTCCTCAGCTCCCCCCGCAGCTTCGAGGAAGGTGCCCCCGAAGAATTAGGGGTGAGGGGAGAAGGTAACGGCCCTGAGCAGAACGCACCGACGCGTGTGACCCCGCACACAGTGCCGCGATTAGGAGGTGCTGGGGGTACTGATGGGGCAGGAAGTTGGGGCAGTGGCAGCCCTTTGGCCCCCACCCCAAAACTGCTTGGAGTTCCAAACGAGCTCTGGGACACCCCTGAGGTGCCAGCCTGACCCCAGTGCCCAGCACAGCATGGGCACCCTGGGAGATACAGGGTGTTCACACTACAGCCCCCCCCTTCACCCTAATGCACAGGAACAGGCACAACATCATCCTGCCTGGGTGGGGACCGCAGTGGTCACCCCTGTGCCAACATCCCACCATAACCCCTCAGGCTCTGCCCGCACCCATTTGGCAACACCAGTGCAATGAGCGGGTCAGGGCTCAGCCCACTTTGCAAGCGGAGGAAGCTGCTGATCATCTACCGGCCATTACAAGCTGCACCAGTCAGTTCCGCGTGCCAGACGGGCTCGGCAGGCTCGGACAGGCAGGACCCCAACATTCCCCAGGCACACGGGACGCTTTGACGAGGAATCTGGTCCCGGCACTGCCGGCCATGAACTTGCTTGTCTGCAGGAGATACAGGCCACGGCCATCCCNATTTTTATTGCGATGCTTTTTAAAGAATACGGAGGAACAAATGCCCTTATCAGCAATTCTCACAAGGTATAAAGAGCCGCTTTTATCTCCATGCCTCTCCTAATCTAGAGCGAGCCAATGCCTGCTAATTTTTTAATTTTCCTAGTGAACGCGTCCGTGGCTCCGTCAGCACCCACCCGCACACCCAGCGCTCCGCGTCCTCGCACGCGACCCCAGTGCGGTGCTGCCACCGTCCTGGCACGGACCTGCTCACGGTTTCACAACCACAAAGGAGTTTTCGGGCATTGGGAAGCCCCCTGAGTGTCACGGAAGGCTCGCCGGGATACCCAAGGATGTGCCACCAGCTGGGAACTCCCAAAACCTGGTGGTATCACCCAACCTGCTAACCTGCCTCTGCCTAGTCATGGCACCCTGGGGGATGTTAGTGGGGATGGATTCCTGCACCAAGCTGTTGGCGTCACCCCATCTGGATAAGGTTCCTTTAGGAAAACAGGGGGGTTCACCCCTGTGTCCCCCCAGAGAAGGGAGGGCGGGTGCAGGCTGCCCGCACAGCGGGGCTGGGAGCGCCGGCAGCCGGCCGCGGTGCGCAGATGAGATGTGGCAGGCGTGTAACAAGCCATTAGTCACTGTCACCTTTGCCCGGCAGCCACTGGCAGGGTAATAAATCCCGAGCTGACTCCAGCGGGCCCGTTCCAGGCCACGGCTCCCAGCTTGCGTCCGTGCCGCTGCCGCCTGGGCTGTGAGCAGCTTGCAAATGCGTCCTGACCCCCCCAACCCACACCCCCTCCCCAGGAGACACTGCATCTTGCGGGGTCCCAAACTAGGGACAAATCCCTGCAGGGCTGAATGATGGCCAACATAGGCCACCGTGTCCCTGGGAAATGCCCATCTTTGGGGACACGGGGGGGCCAAACCCCCCCAACCAAGCAGTCTCCTTATCCCAAAGGGATAGCGCTGCCTGTCCCAGTTCCCTGCTTATCCCACTGCCCCACCCGTCCCATTGCCCTGCCCGTCCCAGTTCCCTGCCCGCTGCACCTTGCGGTTCCTGTCTCTCTCTCCCCAGCCCAACGCCAAGAACCGGCAGCGGCAGTTGCCACCAGATCAAAGCGGCCTGGCGTGGCACAGCACAGCACGGCGCGGCACAGCACAGCGCCCGCCGGGAAGGGCTGGCAAACAAGCCGGTCCGGGGAGGCAGCAGGCGGGAAGCACGCGTGATACCGCTCCCAAAAATGCTGCCGCTCCTGATGGACGGGGAGGCCAAGTCCCAGGAGCTGTGACCCAGCCCAGCCTTGGGGGCCCCCACAGCTCCCCAGCATGACCAGCCCAGCACTGCAGCTCTCCCTGGCACAACCAGCCCAACGCCACGGCTCAACCCTGACTCATGGCTCCAGGGATGACCTGCAGACACTGAGATGCCGTCAGGGTCACCTCCCTGGAGGAGCTGCGGGTTTCAGAGCCTCAATCCCAAACTGCTGGGCAGAAGCCTTTGCTGGGAGACCCAAGAGCAGCGTCACCCAAGGCTGATGACAGAGCAGACAGCCCTTGAGGATGACATCCCTGCACGCCCTGGCACCCCCCGCTATCACCTACTTGTGGCTCCAGCGTCGGCACCCTCCACATCCAAAGCCACCCGCTGGCTGATGTCCGGGGCAGTGCCAGCTCCCGTCCCTGGGCTCTCTCCAGCACTGGCCACCCGACACCGTGGCTCACTGGCAACAGGCTTGGTGGCGGCTGTCTCAAGGGACGATGAGGACGCCTGGAAGAGAAGCAGGACAGAGACTCAGTGCCTTTTCCTTCCCCGTCCCGGGTGGGGTGCACGGGGGGGGATCAGGGGGCACAGACAGAGGATGCTTTTGTTTTCCTGCCAGCCAGTGCACGTGGCCGGCGCGGGGAGCTGCACGACAGCCCGCGCCGCGGGGCTACAGCTGGATCCGGCCGATGGCTCCCAGCACGGCCAGACAAGAAAGGCTGGAGGGGGGGAATGACATGAATCAAAGCGGCGTCCCCTTGCTCGCTGGCGGCAGCTGGCCAGTTCGGCAGCTCCAGATTACTCAACCAGGCAGTGTTTACTTGAGACCAACAACCCGCACATCGCCCTCTGTGCCGGACGGGCAAGGAGAACGTGCGGCAGCAACGGCAGCAGTGTTCTACTGCTTCTCGCTTGGTTTGGGGACAAACCCCCTCCTTAAACCGTGGTGGCCCCATGTTTGTTGTTGCTGTCACCCTCCGTGTCAGGCATGCATGGGCACATGGCTTGGGCAGACCCACGTGGCACCCTGGGATGCTGCACCCACCCCAGCACGGCAGGATGTCGGTGAGCCCTCCTCCTGCCACCCATAACGGCCACCCCACTCTCAATTTGAGGACTTTATGTTCTGGGACACAGCACGGCGAGGATTTTATGTCGATCCTGTTTTTCCTTGGGATCAGTCCTATAAACGCGAAGAGCCAAAGCGAGACGGAGAGTAGGTGACTCCTCTGCTGGGAAACCCCGCTACTCTCCACTCCACGCACACAAGCAGAAGTGTACATTCACCGTTCGCTTCCTGGAAAGGTTTAATTTATGGAATCCATATGGCAGCGCCGCACAACCGCAAGCACTCGGCGCATCCCGCGAGTCCTCGAGTGCCACCACACTCCAGCTCCAACTGGCGGGGTGCCACCGGCTGCCCTGGCGATGGTGGGATGCTCTTCTCTTAAGCAACGATCAATAGGGGTTGGCCCACACAGTGGGCTGGGGACAAGCCTGAGGAACTTTCCCCATCCCCAGCTTGGTGTGGGATCCCTAGAGATGGGAGAGTCATCTCCGTGGGGGCAATGCCATGTCATTGCTCCTCCTCCCACAGCAATGGTGCCGGTAGCAGCTGGCTGCAATCCCCTACCTGTGGGCACACGAACGGGCTGGGGCTCCCTTTGATACCAGAAGCAACTAATCATTAATTACCATTAATCATCCTACATCATGTGTCACCGCAGCGGTAGTCAAGACATGGTCAAGGAGCGGCAAGCTGGACTGGGCTCACAGTGGGAAAGGAGGATATTGGAATCAGCTGCCAGGTCAAGGCTGGCACCCTCCTGCTCCTTGTGGAGCCCCAGCAGTGCCCCTCCCACCCAGCAGCCCCACAGCCTCTGTTTTCCTGCTGGGGAGATGCCAAGATGCAAAAGCATGAGAGCCAGGTCCTACCTGCCCAAAGGGCAGCCCAGATCAGTCCCTCCACCACCGTCTGTGCCCCCTGGGACACCCCAGGCAGCAGCCGGGGCCAGCACAGAGCACCAGCCGCCCCTTTGCTTTAACTTCACCCCACACTATCTGTCAGCAAATCATCCCTGGTTACCCAGATAAGGAATAATTGATGCAAAGGAGCCATCTGTTTGTGAACATGGAGTATCTGCTCAATTAGGAGGGATCTGTCCACCCAGATAAAGCCCTGTGGCAGCCCCTCACACTGGGAGAAGGCCTTCCTCCCCAACCACATCCCCAAAGACTCACCCCAATTAGAGGTGAGCAGGTTGATTGGGGTGATAATTTGCCAAGCAGCACCCCAAGGTGCTGGGCAGAGAGTGGGAGGCAAAGGTGCTCTGCCACCAAGCAGCAACATCCAAGCAGGGAGCTGGCAGCCCTACCATAGCCCTACCTCAGCATGATGCTGAGAACAACCTGGGGCTTCCATCCCAGTCAGGGGCTCTGGAGATGCACAGAGAGAGGGGACCTTAGACAAGCACAGAGTCTGCTGGATAAAACACTGGTTGAACGGCCAGGCCCAAAGAGTGGTGGTTAATGGAGTTAAATCCAGCTGGCAGCCTGTCACAAGTGGCGGCCTCAGGGCTCGATGTTGGGACCATCGCTGTTCAACATCTTTATTGATCATCTTGATAGGGACATAGAGTGGATCATCAGTAAGTTTGCAGATGACACCAAGTTAGATGGGAGTCATCATCTGCCAGGGGGCAGGGAGGCTCTTCAGAGAGACTTGGACAGATGGGAGCAATGGGCCAATGTTAATGGCAGGAGCTTCAATAAGGTCAAGAACCAGGTCCTGCCGTTGGGCCACAACAACCCCCTGCAACGCTACAGGCTTGGGGAGCTGTGGCTGGAGAGCCTTCTGGCAGAGAGGGACTTGGGGGTTCTAATTGACAGGAAGATGAATATGAGCCAGCAATGTGCCCAGTTGGCCAAGAAGGCCAATGGTATCCTGGCTTGTATCAGAAATAGTGTGGCCAGCAGAAGTAGGGAGGTTATTATTCCCCTGTACTCGGCACTGGTGAGGCCACATCTTGAGTACTGTGTCCAGTTTTGGACACCTCAATACAAGAGAGATGTGGAGGTGCTGGAGGAGGTGCAGAGGAGAGCAACTAAACTGGTGAAGGCACTGGAGAATAAATCTTATAAGGAAAGACTGAAAGAGCTGGGGCTCTTCAGTTTGAAGAAGAGGAGACTGAGGTGATCTCATCACTCTCCACAACTACCTGAAGGGACATGGTGGAGAAGCTGGTGCTGGTCTCTTCTCACAAGCAATTAGTGATAGAACAAGAGGGAATGGGTTCAAGTTACAACAGGGGATTGATAGTAGGAAAAGTTTTTTCACAGAAAGGGTGGTCAGGCACTGGCATGGGCTTCCCAGGGAGGTGGCTGAGTCACCATCCTTGGACGTGTTTAAAGATCATTTGGATGAGGTGTTGAAGGATGTGGTTTAGGGGTAAACTTGTAAGGTAGGGTAGATGGTTGGACCCGATGATCCCAGGGGTCTTTTCAACCAGAGTGATTCTGTGTGTGATTCTGTGACCTGCTGGCCCTGCTGAGCTGAGACCAGCCCACTCGTTGCACTGGTGACTGTCCCGCTCCTGGACAGAAAGACTCAAGGACAAACCTGTAAGAGATTACAGCACATAGTGGCACAGACCCGGGCCATGGGGTTGGCCCCTGGCAGCATCCAGGTCTGGAGACAGGCATGCAGCGAGGTGACATCAATGTGACAATGTCATGTGATGTTATTAACGTGGGATAAACTGAGCTGACAGGCAGGCAAGGGCTGCAAGTCAGGGGAGACAGGCAGGGACAGCAGGGCAGCTCCACGGGTGACCAGACTGAGGGAGGACAGGCTCCAACTGCAGCAGACATGGACAGCCCCATGACACGGTGCTCCTGTGAACCCCTACCATGTGGCCTCAGCCTGTGTTTTCCCTGGCAGATCCTGGGTGCAGAAGACACAGAAGAGCTCAAGCCTTGTCAAAACACAGCTGGTGGCCCCAAGGGACAGACCTTGTGTCACCCGTGCCCCTGGCAGCACCACAGTGCCCCATCTGCCCTTGGCTCAGTGCCTGGGGCAGGCAGCTTCGCAGCCAGGGTGGCAAGGGCAGGGAGCAACGTCCCTATGTCCGTCCGTCCCTCCCCACCAAGGGCACATTCCTTTTGCTCTCGTCATCGGGTAAATAGCCACAGTGTGGCACCCAGCTCGGCCCCTGACCCTGGCTTTGGGATGGCAGTGACAGAGTGGGAAAGCAATGAGCCATGGCAGCAATCCAGTGAGGGACCTGCCACGCAGGTGGCTGTGCCAACACTCTTCCCATGCCTTTGGGACACCAGAGAATACAGCTCCCTCATTCCATCCCCTCCTTGCTGCCAGGGCAGGCAGTGATGCCACCTGCATGATGCTTCGGGCACGGCAAATCCCATCCCATCCCAGCGGCATCGTAACCACGCAGCCCCAACCCACTCCTTCCCAGGTGGCAGCACCCCAGAAAACCCCAGCTAGGGCACCGGAGGTGGCTGCGGTCGTGACGCTTTGCCTCTTGGCTGGCATTGCCACGGCAGGGAGGCGGGCACCGAGCCCAGAGAGCACTGGCACAGCTGCGCCAGCGATGGGGTTTGGCACAGCCAGCGTGGAAATGCTCATGAGCGAGCCAGGGCTGAGGTGGAGAGTGCTCAGCACAGAGGGGCCGCATCCTGCACCTCCCGGGGATGCTGAGAGCCAGCAGGAGGAGGAGCCCTGGCAGCAGCACTCGGCTGCAAGGCTGGGTGGGAGCAAAGCCCCGCTACCTTCTATCCCCACATCTCCTTTATCACCACTGCCGCAGGCACAGCCCCACTGTGGGTTCATCCAGGCACTTTAAACTACTCTTCCCTCCAGGAAGCCTTTACCCTCCACCTCCTCATCCTCCCAGCAGCCCAAAACCAGAGGGTCTACTCCCACAGCGAGCTGTGTCCAGGGACTCAGTGCAGCGGGGTTCCCCACCAGTGGCAGAGCACCCCAAGGGTCCGTGGCACCACAGTGGGTACCCACAGGAGGGGTAGTGGCCAGATCCCGGCCACCACGCTAAAGTTTCTCAGCCCTGTTTGCAGGCAGAAAAGTTGGAACCTGCAATTACAGCTGTGCAAACCCCTCATTAAAACGGGGGTGGGGGGGGAAGAAAAATGGGAAAGAAACAAAAGGCTCTAGAGAGACACAGACTGCTGTTAACCCCTCCTGTGACGGGGATGCACCCAACCTCAGCAGACACCCCCCTTCAAGAATTACTGGTGCCATGTGGATGCATTGCAGCAGTGACGGGGAACACCATGAGCTGGGGGTCAGCCACAGGCATCGCTCCCACCTGCATCTCCCCTGGGGTCCCAGTGCTGTGGGTGCCCAGGCGCCCGCGTGGGCACAGCCACGGCTGTGCTGGAGCCGTTTTGTCACAGTGGGGTTGCGGTTCCCGCTGGCTCTCCAGCAGCGACACGGTGACGCCTGCTGCAGGAGCCCACACAATATGTTCACACTCGGCTCGCAGCTGCCCCCGGACAGCCCGAGGTGCTGCGCTCCTCCAGGCGCGGGGTCTGCACAGTGCCAGCAATGCCAGCCAGCCCAGACGGGGTTGGCAGTGGGGAAGGCAGGGATGGAACAGATTGGACAGGCAGCATCAGGCTGTGGTCAAGGCTTGATGCCACATGGGGCGATGATGTTGGAAAAGCCCCCGGCACAGGAAGAAGATGCTAGAAGCAGAGCTGGCACTGGGAAGGGATGTGCTGGCAGCCCCTGTGCCCAAGCACCCCAACCCTGGCTGTACCATGAGCTCGGAGAGCACCAGGCAGGGGGGCAGGGCCTAACCCTGGCTCTTGTATCACCACAGCACCCTCACACCACACCAGCAAAGCAGGTTTCTCACCACCCACAGCCTGCAGAGCAGATGAACAGAAGAGGGTGCAGCACCGCCTCGCTCACCGCTGCTTTTGGGTTGAAGCACCGTGGCCCCAGGAACCCATCCCCAACAAGGGCCTGACCCTGTGCAACCTCACATCCCCCCAGTGATGCCCCCATCCTTGCGCTACAGCGGGTCCCCGCGTCACCCTCCCACCCCGCTGGCGACACCACCTCAGCCGCCGCAGCGGCTCTGACAGGCAGCTAACAAGCTGCAGGCAGCAATTTGGGTTATATATAGCCCCAAAGTGACTGCATCTAATTGCTCCAGTGCGCACCGGCCCAGCCAAGGGGTCTGGGTGCTGGGCAGAGGGACGAGAGCAGCAGCACGTGCTCAGCCCCCACCACGGTTACCCAACGTGACCCCCCCAGGCCCCCCGAGGCTGGCGGGGCGCGAGCATCGCCCCACTCCATGCCAGCCCCGAGAAGCAGGGCTGTTCTCACCGGCTTTGTGCTGAGGCCATAAGCGGCTTTGGCTAAAGCTGCCGTCCCAGCCCGTCCCAGCCAGGGGCCCTAAGAAGCTTTTGTCTCCTCTCATTAAGGGGTTTTGACCGGTGGGCAGCGGGGTGCAGCACCCAGCACCCCGGGTCGCAGCCAGCTGCTTCAGCAGCCGTAAGAGAGAGAAATGTAAGGATGGAGGGATGGATGGAAGGAGGAACGGATGGATGCGGTGCTGCCACCGGCCCCATCTCTTTGTGACAGCCTTCGTCCTCGCAGCAGCTGCCAAGCGAGGCAGCGGCCGCGCAGATGCGGNGGAGGGGGAGGCGGGGATCAGCAATGGGGGGGTCACGCAGCCGCTTGCTCCCGGCGTTCTTCTCTCGCTCCTGGTTTTCCTTGTGCACGCTCGGCTTTCCTCGAGCTCCTCTGGGGCTCTAGGGACCAGTGGCTGCTCGTGGCTTCGGCAACCCCGGACACACCACGTACCCTCCTGCACCTCAGCTTCCCCAGGCTGTGGGATGAACCACGGCTGCTGGTGACACAGAAGGTGCCAGGGGATGCCAGCATGTCCACTCTACTGACCAGGCAGTGATGGGACCCATCTCACTCCTCTTCTATACTGAGCCCCTCATGCTTGCCAGTCTATTAGCCCAGGGCCAGGCTGTCTGGGGAGGATGGGACCTGTGCTCTGCTTGGTGCCACAGCAGCTCCAGTGCCACCAAGGGGACACACAGCGCTCGCTTATGTCTACTGGCCCCTGTCAGACTGGGAAGTGCTGCGTCTCAAGGCTGGGAAACTGAGGCAGGGGAGGACGCGAGCATCCCATCCACGCACGGACAGCAGGGCTGGCAGCAGCACCTCTGCTCCTGGCACTGCAAGGGGAGCTGGCCCTGCAGGGAACAGCCAGCCTGCTCAAACCCACAGGGATTTCCCTAAGGCTGTGCAGCGCAGAGCCTCCACCGTCATCATTACACTCCAGAGTAAACAGCTGAAATGCTGCCACACCACAGCGAGACAAACTGCTCTGGCCAGACCAGTGACCTCCCCTGGCCTCAGCTGGCCCTACAGCTCCCACCTCTCTGCCACCACACCACAGCCCCCGCTTCAGGACACCACTGCCTGCATCCCCACTGGACCCCGGGCTGAGAGGGCAGGGACACAGCTCACTGCGGAGCAGGATCTGCCCCTCCAAATCCTGCAGAGACCCCGCAGGACATGCTGCTGCTCAGCCCCAGGTCCTGCTCCATCCCCCAGGCTCACCACTCAACAACCTTACAAGCCACACAGCAACCAGCTCAACCACCTTCAGCTCCAGATCTGCCAGGCTGCCTGTGGCTGCTGTCCCCTCCCCATCACCCCAAATACCTGCCGCAGGGAGAGGTGGCTGCCCCAAGGGGCTTTCCACTCTGGAAAATCCCACCTGCCCCACAGCAGCTCCCGTCTCATTCCCACACGTGCAAAGTCCCACAGCACACTCAGGTGGGCAAACTGAGGTGGGGGAGAGCAGCCAGGTAGGTGCAAGGTTCTGCTGGGTGAGAGGACCTGGCTGTGGGACCCCAAGCAACTGCAGAGCATTGGTCACAGCACGACAGAAGCCCTCAGAAGGCCACACGCTGCTGGGAGCTGATGGGGTCTCGTTAAAGCCTTGATCCCTCCCATCCACGTCTCCCGTTCTTCACCCAGCCCAGCAACCCAGCGCCGGTTCTCAGCTCCCTCCTGCCATCTAAAGACGGACAAATCACCAGGTCCAGGCTTCGTTAAGCTGCAGATTAAACACGAACCATCTGCAAGGGGAAACCCTAATGCAGGCTAATACCTGCAGCACAGGCTGCAATGTGTCGCCGGCCATGCCAGGCCAGTGGGCACAAAGCCCCTGGGTGGCACCATGTCTCCTCAGTGCCACCAGGGTCCCCCGTGGGGATTTTGAAGGGTTTGCATACGTGAGCAGTAGCCAAGCCAGATGTCCCCTCTTCCTCCCCACTGTCACCAATCCTGTCACATCCCCATGTCTGGCTGGGGTGGGAGCTGCACCTCCAGCCAGCCCAGTCTCTCCCACACCAGTCCTTCTGGGGCTGTCACCCCCGTGCAGAAGACACCCAGGCACACAGGGCAGTCCAGCCACCCCCCCACACCTCATTAATTGCTTTAAGGGATTACAAGTCTCTTCCTCAGGACAGGAGATTAAACCCCACAGCCCAGAGCCATATTCCCCCACACCTTGTCCCCCCTCCAAGGGCCAATATGGTTTGTTTGGGGGGCTGCCTTGTCCCAGGAGCAAATCCCACCTCACCACACTCACAAAGATGACCTGGTGCCCTGCATGCCCCCCCTAGGCATCACATGAGGTCACTCAAGCTGTCCCTAGTGATGGGGGGGGGACACAAGCTGGGTATCACATTGAAGAGGGAGGGATGCCGGGTACCACTTAGCAGGGAGGAGGGATGCTGGAAGGGGGGACAGCACACCCCAAAAGTGGGTGGGGGAGGACAAGGCACCCGCCTGCCTACTCAGCACCCCGATGAATTACAGCAGATTACAGGTCAGGTCAGCGGGGAAAGGAGCCAAGGAAGGTTTTCCGCCTCCCAGCCGGAGAATTTATAGCCAGGTCGCCACAACGGGCTGAGTAATTAGTGTCGGGAGGGAGACGGCTGAATCAGCAGCCAGCAATCAGCACAGAAAGGAGTGAGCTGGAGCAAGGGGGACCATGCAGTCCTGAGCTGGGGGTTTATGCGACCAACTGTGGGCCCCCCAGAGATACAGGAGGCGATGGATGACCTGATCCATCAGTGCCACACTGGGAGCACTGGAATAAAACAGGTTAGCTCAGCATTCCACCCCTGACCTGCTGCTCTGGGAGCAGCATCCCTGAGGTGTTACTTTGAGAACACTTGGGATGCAGCTATGGTCACCCATCCTGCTCTCTTAAACGCAGCATTGCTTAGCTCCTCCCTTTCACAGCCTGGATGCTGCATCCCAGGATGTCTGAACCCCAACATGTTCAAACCTCAGGATGCCCAAGCATCCACCCTGCTGTGCCCAGGCAGCCCTCAGGCCTTCGCAGTCACCATCGATTTCCAGGGGATGGGAACAGCAGAGCTGGCCCCTGCCTGGCAGATGATTATAGCCATTTCCTTGCCTGTCCCCCCTCCCCACTGTCTGCCTCCTGCCTCCGTCTGCTGCCTGGTTTTACGAGGGCCATTTCCAAGAGGTCGCTGGAAATAGATTTTTATCACCTCGTGATAAATATCGTTTACGGTGACATTCCTGCTCGGAGCAGCCGCAGGGAGGAGGGAGGACAGGCAGGCAACGAGGCGGGCAGGCTTGCACCCCGCAGCTCCATGGGGCACCGGCGGAGCCCCTTTACATCCCTGTACCCATCCCCATGGGTTTGGGCAGCGCCAAGCCCCGACACCATCCATCTCTGGAGGCGGCACAAACGGAGGGAGCCGCATCATTAGCCCCGCGCACCATTAAGCACTTAAAAAGCCATAGGAATAAGCTGCGCCGTTAGCTGACAAGCGAACTGGGAGGGAAAGGGATGTATGCTTATGGCGGGGGGGGGGGAACTGGGGGATCTCACAGCCCTACATGCCGCAGGGCGCCCATGAACCCCCTGGGAGAGATGCTTTGGGTCCCCTAGGGCTCCAACGTGGCCAGAAAGGGAGGGCAGACCAGCCCAGGGTGGAAATCCAGGGGCTTTCAGAGCTGACATCACTCTTGTGGGGTGAAGCCACTGGGTTCTCACTCCCGAGGGACTTTTCAGTAGGGAAGGAGAACCAGCTCGCCACTCATCCCCTCTGAATCCTCTGTGGCAAAGCTCTGCTTTAAGGACCAGAGAGAAAAAGTCACTGCTGGACTGAGAGCTGCCAACTCATGACAGCCATGGCCTCCAGTGTTGCAACCTCGTGCAGAGGCAAAGGGAACCCAGGTCCTGCCCCAGCCGAGCCCGCGGGCAGGACGGCTGCCAAGCCGTGCCCACAAGCAGCTGCCTCTGGAAAAGGGCACGGCAACGGGCAGGGGGCCAGGGACAACCCGCTGCCTGTGCCAGCCCCGCCACACACAGCGCCGGCCACCCCCAGAACGGGGGGAACAATCGTCCCTTTCACCAGCACTGGGGGGGGTGGGTGTCACCTGCAGGGCTGGAGCTGTGGTCCCCAGGGTGTCTCCCCATGCAGGGTGAAGCACCACAACCAGAGCCAGCCTGTGACAGTCAGCAGAGAGCAGCCCTTGCCTGTGGGCAGAGCATGGCAGTGCCAGCCCGTGCCAGGAAGCCTGTTTTCTCTGCACAGCCCTGGCATGGATCTCTCAGCAAGCCACCTCTTGCCCCGTTGCCTCAGTTTACCCCAGTGCCCAGGATGCTGGGGGCACTGGGCAGGGGGTGGGAGCCCAGCCCAAAATTTCAGCCGTTTCTGGCGACACAGAGCGCAAACCCACCGCAGTGTCTCCTTGGCAAGCGGCCCCGCGGCATGGGGCCGGCAGGGAGGGAAGGAGTGGGGCTTTGTATGGGGACAGGCCCTGGCGAGACAGCGGCAGCAGCCACCTGCCGTGAGCCACCGTGGTGGTACGGCCCCTCCTCTGCACCCCACAGCCAGCTCAGGGAAAACAACCCCAAAAGAGGACAGCAAGGCCACCCTGGTGTCAGTGGAGCTGTGTGGGGACAGCCAGTCCTACATACAAAGATATGGGGTGCTGGGGAAGTGGAGTCCACCCTGTTTGCTCCACAGCAGCAGGGACATCACCTCGCTGCCAGGACATGTGAGATGCCAGCCGGTGCTGCCCCGATGCCATCGTTTCTGCCAAGGCTGTGCCACTGTGCCCCTGTGCCAAGTCGCACCTCAGGACATGGAGCTTCCCTGGCCACTGCAGACCCTTGGAGCCCCCTGGAGATAACACAGTAGGCACTGTGCCCACAATGCCCAGTAGCAGGACGCCTGCTGAGCCAGCTACCTCCGCGACCTTATGTGTTGCTGCAAGGAGACCCCAGGCACAGTGGCCTGGCACATGGCACCTGTGGCCAGGGCAGACCTGTAGCTTGGCACCCACCTGCCCTGGCAGGCAGATGGACAGACAACGAGAGCACAGACCTCTGCAGATAGTGCCCTGAGCCCTCAGAGTAGAGGTCCGGTCACCCCCTGCCCCACAGCAGGAGCTGCCCAAGCCAGGGTGCAGGTGCTGGGCGCAGGGATGTACCTGGCACTGCCTGCACCTAGGGTCACCCCTGAGCACCCTTCAGGGACAGATGCCCCCAACCTCAGCACATCCCCTCTGACCTCCAGGTCCTGAGCAGAGTTAGGGGAAGCTTTGCCTCCTGTCACCCCCAAACAGAGCCAGGGACCAGACCAAACCCCTCTGACTCCTTCCCAGCACCACTGACCCTGTCCTGGGAAGCCAGACCCAAACCCCGGCAAGGGTGAGGGCCCCACAGCCCCTCAGTTGGGGTGAACCCCCTGAGGATTGCTGCAGAGGGGCCTGTGGGGCTGCAGAAAACCCATTTTACCCCTTTTTTTTAAAAAAACCCCAACATTAAAACATGAAAAACTCCCTCAGTGGAGCCAAAGTTTGCAGCAAGTTGCACTGAGCCCCTCTACACCAGGGGCACCCACGGCAGATGGGGGTGTCGTGGGGGTCCCCCCTCCGTGTGCTCACATCCCTATGAGCTCATCTGCAGCTGCAGGGGGGGGTATCACGCAACAAGTCCAGGGTGCGAGGAGCAAGAAGGAGGGGGTGTTACATCCCGCCCCCCCATCCAATAAGGACCCCCCAAAGCGCGGTTACCCCCAGCCCCGGGCAGAGAGGGGGGTACAGGCAGCTGCCTGTACGTACCTGCGGTGCGGGAGCGGTGCGGGGCGCGGGCAGGACCGAGCGGGGAGGAGGAGGCAGCGCACGATCAAATCCCGAGCCGGCAGAGAGAGGAAAAGA
>VXBP01003849.1:844354-866509 GCA_013400115.1 Rhinopomastus cyanomelas
CTCCAGCCTCGCCAGCTGCTCCGGGGCACAGCCCAGTGCCTAAGAGGATTAACGGGGGCACAACAACCATCACCCCCCGCCCCAACCACCAAAACCCCTGAAGCTCCAGGCTTTGGAGGAGGGAGGGTGGCCCCCCCCGTCGGAAGGTTCCACCTCTACCTCAGCATCCCCGAGAAAGGCGGGGGCAGGCATCCCAGGGGGGAACCGCGACCACTGGGGACAACCCCGGCTCCCACTCACGGAAAGCGGCTCCCGGGCTGAGCCCGTCGCAACGCCCCGAATCACCCCGCTTGGCTTGGAGCGGTGAGGGGGGGCGAAGCAAACACGAGGGGGAAACTGGGGAGGGGGGAAACAGCGAGGGGTTGGGGGGAAGCTGAGGCAATGCCAGTGGGGCTCAGCTTGGGGCTGTCCCCAGCGAGCCCTGGGGATCCCACGGCATCCCCCATCGTGCCCCCAACTACGGGGGCAGGAGGGGTACCTGGGGTAAGGGGGTATCCCTGGCAGGGTCCCCAGAAGCGCCCTCGAGGCTCGTCCCCGGCCAGGGGAAAGAGTTAATCCCATTATTGGCAGCCTCACAGATGGCGGCTGCAGCGATTCCCCTGCTTAGCAGATTTAACACATAAGGCGGGAGGGAGGGACGGAAGGAGGCGGGGGGGATCCTCCTTCCCCCCCAAATACACACACAGCAGGGGCATGGGGGGCAATAAACACACCCCGCAACCCCGCCAAGCCACGGCAGCCTGTGAGCAGCCGGGGATGCCGCTCTGCTCCCCACGGTGCATCCTGCACCCGGCATGGACCAGACCCTTTGCAATCACCCAGCATGTCCTGCCCTGGATAAGGGGTGGTAAACAGGGCCAGGAGACACACAGACTGCATGCTGTACTCCCCATGGCAAACCCACCGACTCCAGCTGAGCACATCCATCCATCCACCCACCCACCCATCCATCCCTGTCATGAGCTCAGCAGGGCTCAGCGCCCTTCTTCTCACAGCCATTCCCCATCACAACCCCGCTTGGAGCCCCCAGATAACCCCAGAAGCAGCTGCCAGGTGCCAGTAGTGCCTAGCCCAATCCCACTGGGCAGGATGAGGCCAGCAGCCTCCAAAGCAAACCTGCCTGCTCTGCTCTCAAGCTGTTGGAGAACACTGAGGCTTTGATTCTGTGGCCAGCAGGGCAGCTCAGGGCAAACAGGGATGCCCAGGCTGGCACCCTGCAAACCAAATCCCTCCTTGCTCACTCTCACTAGCCCCAGCATCCCCCCTCATTGCCCCTGGTGGAGGACCCTAGGGATGGCGAGGGCACATGGAGACATCCACTTGCAGAAGGCACCGTGCTGGAGGTTGCCACGGCAATGGGAAAGCTGGAATCTGGGTAGAAAAAGAGGGTGGGGGGAATGAGATCCTACAGAGCTGTGGGATGCACAGCACAGTGCTACCCCCCCCAGCCAGAAAGCCAGTGTGCAATGGGAGGTGGGTGAATAAGGATGCACCCACCACTATGCCCAGCCTGGGTACACCTGAGCACCATTGCTCACAGCTGGGTGCCTCCACGCTGCCCCCTCCCAATGGCCTCTCCCCTTCAGGGGATGCTGGTAGGTCTGAGGGTCCTCTGGAGTGAGCACAGCCCCAGCATCCCAACACAGTTCACATCGGTAGTAGCAACACTGAGGCAAATGTGAGCAAAGTGTGACCCACAGCAGGAGAGGACAGCCCCAAAACCTTGGGGATGCTCTGCACTTAGGGTATAGGGGTACTGGGGAAAGCCCCAGAGGGCTCTCTATCTGTGCTGTAGTGCAAGATGAGACCCCAGCAGGGTGAGGGCTGCTAGGAGGGAGGGCAGGCTGCTCCCCAGCACTGCCGTGCCTCGGTTTCCCCTGCCCAATTTAGTACCTTACCAGCTACAGGCAGTTCTGTCAGCAGTTGCACAGTCCTACAGCTTAACCAGCCACCAGGGAGCGAGACACCATCACTGCCGTCTACCTTGCCCATGGGGAGCTCTGGCACAGCTCCCACTGGTCCCACCCTACCCACTGGTACAGAGGAGAGATGAGAGTGCTTGGCAGGCAGACTGCCAACACCCTTCTTCAGCTACCATCCTCACACCTGGCACCAGCTGGGGCACTCAAAGTGCTGCGACCCTTTGACTAGACCAGTAGACCTACCCTGGGGAGCCCTGACCTGGGCTCCTGCTTCCACCCCACATGGCGCTTCCCACGCCAGAGCATCCTCCCTCTGAAAGCAGCTCTGCCAACCCCCACTGGCTCCTGAGCTGGGTGCCGAGTTGTGAGCTGTGGGGATGCTCAGCCATGCCAGGCTCTTGAGGAGTCCGCTCCATGCCCTGTGATGGAGGGAACCCCACAGCAGGCAGCACCTTCCACAGGAGATGGGCTGATGCATGACGTGGGAGCAGGCAGGCTGAGGCTGGGAGCGGCGTTCCCATGCCAGCCCAGACAGCGTTCCCAGGGGACTAATACTGGCATGTAAATATTAGATACTTTTGTCTCCTCCGAGACCAATTACACAAATCGTGGCAGCTCCCGCAGGACTCTCCGCTTCTACTTACTGTATCATCATTAACAGCTTATTAGAGAACAGCTGCTCAAAGAGGGGGGAAAAAAAATCAAAACCAGGAGCAGTGATGGCAAAGAGATATGGATGGAGGACAGACTGGGAACCTCCATCCTGCCCCAGCACCCCAGGACACTGGCATCCATCCCCACGGTGCTGCTGGTGTGCCCAGACCTGTCTGTAATGCCAGTGCTGGGACCAGTCTGAAAACCACGCTAAGATCCACTGCAGGATTCCCAGGAGATGCTGGGAAGGAGGTAGTGGGATGGTCCCTTCAGGGGGGGCAGGAATAGGGTGGCTGCAGGGGAGTGGGAGCTGAAAGCAGCCTGGCACCCCCCAACTGGGGAAAAAATGGAACCGGAAAGTCCCTTAGCGTCTAGGAAGGAGGTTGTTCCTCAGCCTTTGGGTGCCATCGCCCACAGTGAATCCTCCCCAGGGGGCAGGAGGAACAGGACTCATACAGGGGGCAGTAGGGGGATGCTGGGGAGGGGGCTAGCAGCTGCAGGATTAGCCACTGTACAGGGCAAAGCTGTCCAGTGGATGCTTCTCCATCCCCTCTGCTTTGGGGTGAGCCCCCAGCCCAGCCCCTTGAGGGGGACACACTCTCTAAACCACCATTAAAAGGTGCAGCTAACTGGGAGCCAGATGCTCCTTGCCCTCCTCCTGGTCCCCTGTGGGTGATGCTGGCTGGGTCAGGAGGGCAGGGGTGTGTGTTTTGGGATGCTGCATCCCTTCACCCTTCCCAGCTCCGCTGGGTGCAATCAAGCAGCATCAATCACACTCCCAACATCCACTCACCATGTCCCCTGTGGCCACCAGGGACAGCCAGGGTCCCCGGCAGGGTGGCAGTGGGTGCCCCTGAGGCCACCCCAAGGTGCCCGCGGGCAAGTGGCCCTGCTGGGTGTCGTTGTCCCCAGGAGGATGCCACAGCATGCTCGTGGTGCGCTCTAGCGTCGGCCAGCATTAGTGCATCCCTGCCTGCTGCACACTGCAGCGCAGCTGGACACCCTCTCAGGTCTGTGGGGACACCCAGCACAGCCGCAAGACCCCACACTGGGAAGGGACCACCGGCTGCACCCCCTCCCTGTATGGGTGGCTTTGCAGGGATGAAGCCCCACACGGCAGGCAGTGGGGGACAGATGTCCCATGGGGGGGAAGTGGGGAGGGTAAAGTGATGCAACTGGCCTATGCAGGGGCAGGTGTTCTGCAGCAAAGAACCTGTGGGGTGGGAGGAGGAATGGGGCTCCCCAGAGCTTTCGGGGGCCGGCGCACGAGAGGGGAGGCAGCAGCTTCCCGTCTGATTGCTAATTATCCTCGTTATTCCGTGTCAGACACTTTATGAAGCACCGGAGTGATTTGCTCTTTCCCTGTAATTAGGCATGCCGCAATTACCATCTCATTCAAGTTCACGCTCCGCGTCCTCACGACCTTCCCGGCCCTGACACCGTGTCCCTGCTCATCTCTACAGAGCCCCCCACCCCGTCCTCGATGCATACCCCCCTCCCCAATCTGCAGCCCCATCCCTGGCTGGGAGAGGAGTACCGCATCCTCAGCTAGAGGGAGGACACAGGGCGTGGAGCAGCCCCACAGTCCCCTACCCCAAAAGAAAATCCCCACAGCTAAATCAGATACCAAAGCCCCCTAAGCCAGGTCTGGAGACTCCCCCCTCCCAGGGAACACGAGGTTGACAGTCCCCAACATAACACTTCTGAGCATCCTCAAGCCCTTCAGATTCCAGCCTGGTTGCAAAAGAATTGGGATCAGGGCTAAGCCCCATGCACAGCACCGGCCAGCTGCCACCTCAACCCCCTTTAGCTGATTTAGCCCCCACAAGACATACCTAAGCTCTCCCACCATGTCCAGGTCCCACTCTCAGCTTCAATTCCCAGAGGGACACCAGCACAGAAACCACTACACCCCAGTCCCCCACCAGCCCCTTGCCCCAAAGCCTTTCCGGGGGAAAAATATGGAAGAAGATATGAAGAGCCCAGGCAGAGATCAAGTCTTGTGGCTTCTGAGTGCTGGCTCACTCTGGGATTTCCTCTCCCTGTCTGGCCAACAGCATTTGCTCCGGGAAGAACCACAGCTCCTCTTGGAGCATCCTGCCGGCAGCCCCCAATGCCGCAGCAGCGGGCACCGTGCCATGCCAGGCTCCATCGCAGCACCCAGCAGCGCCCAAGTCACCACAGCAGGATGCCCTCCCTCTCCCAGCAGCTAATTAATCCTTCTGCTCCAGCAGAGCTCATTAGCACTGGTGCAGCGCAGAGCTGCCCGGCATCGCCGTCCTTCCCAACGGAGAGCAAGGTCAGCACCAGGGGCCACTGGGCACCGCCACCGGCATGGCTGTGCTCGCCCTGGGCTCTGCCTCCAGCCCCCCCGATGGCCTTCCCTGCAGGCTGGAGGCATTTTTTCCAAGCCTATGCCTTAGGAAAAAAAAAAAAGGGGAAAAAAGAAAGGGGAGGGGTTGGAGAAAAGACCACCACCCCCCCGCCGAGCGCGAACGCGAGGGAGCAGCAGCCAAGGAAAGCAGAGGAGTCAGCCAAGAGCCTGCTCCGTGGCGGGCAGGGCGCGAGTGGGCTGCCCCGTAAATGTTTTGAATTTCCAGAACAGGAGGGAGAAGCCAAGAGCTGCCGAGTTCCCCCACAAGCCAAGAAGGACAAAGGGCATCCCTGCACTCTGGTGGTGTGGGCAGGCACCCAGCACCCCCTGGCTTTCCTACCCCATCCCACTCTCAGCTCCCCCAGGGTGATGCAGTGCAGGGCAGGGGGGCTCCGGGTTGCCAGGTCCCACATGGGGATGCTGAGCAGCTGGGGGTGAGATGTGCCCCCAGCGGAACAGCCCAGGGCAGAGCCTGGGGTGATCTGGCACTGGGCAAAGCCCCTGTCCTGGAGAGTGGGAGTCTCCTGGCTTGCACCCCCTTGAGAGCCTGCCCCCTCCACCCGTCAGATCTGCTGGAAGAACCCTGAAGCCAGTGTGCTGGAGACTCTCCACGCTGCAGGATGCTCTGACACTGATCCCTGCCACACAACCAGAGGGAAATCCCAGTGCCCACCCCAGCTGCTGGCAGGGATATGAGGATGCTGCATGGGTGGTCCAGCCGCTCAGAGTAATCCCTTGTCCTGAGGAGTGATGCTGCACCCCAAACAGTAGAGCCTGCCCACAGCACAGATTATAACCCTGCACAGATTATAATCTTAAATTATAATCTTCATCAGATCCTAAACCCCATCTGCCTAATCCTGCACCCCCTCCAGTATAAGCCCTACTGGGTTTATACCCCAGAGAGGGGGAGTGGGGCCACGTGGGTGCCAGCCCTGTGTGTCAGGGGGTGGGAGGAAAACGTGGGGTGAGCCCTCCCCCCAGCAAGGTACCACTGGGTTAGGAGCAGGCAGGGAGACAATATAGGGACTATGCGGCCTCCTCGCCGCCAGATGTGTGTTAATAAGGCAGCTGCCCCCTAAGCTAATAAGGTCACTTACTGGCTCCAGCAAGACGAGAAAACAAGCAGGGGCTTGGCTGCGGTACAGCCTGACTTGGCACCCGCTGCACGCCGGCTTCCTGAATTCTTGCCGCTTCCAGAACAGCACAACGGGGTGGAAAAAAGCAGATATAACCCCCCTACACCTCCCCACAAGAAGTCCCTAACCCCACAGCCCACCCGCCTGTGGCTTCCCCAGCACTGCCCTTGATTGCAGGGCACTGGGAGGAGGTTAGCTCCTGTGCCCCCCCACTGCAGGATGGGCTGTGGGTTGGAAACAGGCAGCTGGTGCATCTCTTGTGGTGCTGCCAGCGGGGTGAGGCCACCCCAAATGAGCTGGTTGATTCCCAGGGGAAACCTTCTGGAAAGGGTTTTGGTGTGTGCTGGGGGGGGCTATTCCTGCAGACTTTCCCAGCACAGTGAGCAGAGCGGCAGCCCACCCCCCCGAGCTCCCTCCCTCCTTCTCCTGCCCCGATCATGGCGCCTACTACTCCCTTTTGTTTTAATATTATAAAGCGAGCCAGATGCCGGCTTTAATCCCCTCAGCTGGTGAGGATTTGCAAACACATTAGGAGGCAGAGCCGCTGTGCGCCGGCCCCTCCGCCGCTGCTCACCAGCCCCACGGCGCATCGCCGCACCCCATCTGCTGCCTCCAAAAGGGGATCCCGGTCCCTAATTGCCTTCTCATGGCTGGATTAGGAGCTGACAAGAGGGAAGGTGGGATCCCCGTCACTCAGAATCATAGAATAGCATCACAGAATCATTAGGGTTGGAAGAGACCTCCAAGATCATCCAGTCCAATCATCAACCCAGCCAACCCTGCCCACTAAACCCTGTCCCCCAGGGCCACACCTACTCATTTTTTGAGCACCTCCAGGGATGGAGACTCCCTCCCCTCCCTGGGCAGCCTGTTCTAACCCCTGGCCACTCTGTCGGGGAAGAGATTTTTCCTGATGTCCAATCTCAACCTCACCTGGCACAACTTGAGGCCATTTCCCCTTGTTCTATCTCAAGTCACTTGCGAGAAGAGACTGACCCCCACCTCTCCAAAACCTCCTCTCAGGTAGTTGTAGGCAGTGATAAGTTCTCTCCTCAACCTGCTTTTCTCCAGACTAAACCACCTCAGTTCCATCAGCTGTTGCCCATAAGAACTGCCCTCCAGACCCTTTACCAGCTTCACTGCCCATCTATGGCGCTCATGGTTGGGGAGCACCAAGAGGGTGCTTTAGCTTCCCAGGAGGGACTCTGGAAGACTTGCCTCAGGTGACATGATGCCAGGGTGATGGGCACAGGAGGGCTGCACAGGGAGTACAGGCAAAGGACAGTCAGGCAGCTCTCCTGGTGCAAGGATGATGGACAGCGAGTCCATCCCAGCGGTGTCACATCGCAGCTGCTGGACCAGAGCAGGAGCTGCTCTCTCATATCCCTGGCAGGCAGGATATTTTGGGCAAAGCTCTGTGGGTCCTCTCTGCAGCCTGAACAAGGCAGGGACGTCCCTCTCAACCTCCATTGCTGCCAGCAATGCTCAAAGGCTGCTGCTTTGTCCTGTCCTCTGGGTTTCAGCACGCAAGGCTGAGCTGAAACAGGTACCAGCAGCAGGAGTGGGAGGACCCGCTCTCAAGTGTTGCATCCCATAGGAGCAGTTCTGGGGCTGGACCAGGCGCCAAGGTGTCCATTTATCTTCCCTCCCATTTTTCCCATGTGGCTGACAGCATCCAGGACAGCTTCTCTCCACCACAGCCCCCAGCTCCTCCAGACCCTCAACACAATTAGGAGCAAGGAAAGGCAGCTGTAGAACCTCAGGAGCCAGAGGGGGAAGGGGAAGAGATGCCAGGGAGATACCCCAACCCTGCAGAATCCCAGCAGGGGAAAGGGCTGCCAGCCAAGACCCTCATAAAATCCCTCCTCAGAGGGCTGGGTTTTATAGCCCCTCCTTGCCTGAGGGCTGGCTCCCAGCACATCCTCACACCTTCTCAAGGGCTGGGGCTTTCCCTCCAGGCACCCGATCCCGACTGAACTTTGTGAGGAGAATGTGACAGCCCCCAGCCCTGCAGGGACCAAGTATTCCTCCCCAGATGCTACCCTCAAGGGATCTTCACATCCTCCTTCCCTGCCCTCAGCCCCTCAGCGCTCCCAGGGTAGCACCACGCTCCATCCCAGCACTCCCAGAGAGATGCCTCATGCTGGGACCCTCACAAGAGGTTGCTCCTCTGGATTCCCCAAGGAAAACACACACTAAATCACCCTGAGCTGCCCCAGACCCCATGTGCGCAGTGCAAAGGCAACAGGGGGGCTTTTTTGTCTTGAGGGTGTGTGTTTTTTTGGGTTGGTTTATTTGCAAGGCCAGGATCTCCTCCATAGCACTTAGCAGCCAGGAGTTCAGAGGGAGCAGAGCTCAGCGCTTTAGAACGACGCCTCGTTTGCCAAGAAACCATCCCAAGGAACAAAAAAATAAAATAAAAACCACCACAAACCCAGACCCAGAAGATAATTAACTCCACAGAGCAGCGACCCCGAGTAGCTCAAATCTTCCCTGGAACTACCGAGCCCGCGCTCCATGGGCTTTTATTTCTTGCTGTCTGCAACACAGCAGCACCAGCTCTTGGAGACCTGAGGATTTATTAACATCCCTACTCCTCTCCATCCCCACCCCGCCAAACCCCACTGGCAGATTTGCCCCCTCCCCAGCACACTCAGTTCACTACCTTGGCCAAGCCAAATCCCACATGAGACCCCCCATCAATCCCACTCTCCATCCCAAGATGCAGCTGCAATAAGGATATGGGGCTCCATCCCTGACTGCCATGGGATTGGTGGGTGCTGGAGTGGAGTGAGGGGCTGTTGCTGCCCCCCAGCACCCATCAGCAACCCCCTAGTAGGGAAGGAGTCACTTTTCAGAGACCCACCACCACAGACAAACAGCAAAAGAAGGGAGGGCAGCCCAGCCCTGGGGGTGCATCTCAGCTCCAGGGGTGCATTTCAGGCCCCCTTTATTCTCTCCCTCTTTCAAGGTTTGGTAGAAGGGATGATCCACCAGGAGCTGGCATAAGTGACCCTAGAGCATCACATACACTCCTCCTCCCAGCAGCATCACCCCCTGCCCCTTCCTGCCCCTCATCGGGGAGAGGAGTAAAAGAGAGAAGAGCTGAGAAAAAGCCACGCAGAGCCAGCTCTTCCCCAGCACCCCCCTTCCCCCCCACGACCGCAGAAAGCCAACATCTCCCTGCGCCCCTCCAGCCAGGGGATGGGAATGTGGAAGCAATTGCACTTGGCAAGGCAGCAACAGTGAGTCAAAAACAGTTGTTTGGCTTGTCAGCCACCCAGGCCCTGCAGCACTCTTGTTTTCCTTTGCCTGCTTTAACCCCTTCCAGCCCCGGCCCCTCTCCCCACTGGGACCCGCAGCCCCCAGCCCCACTGTGGGAAGAGCCACGTCCCACCAGGCAGCTGCCCTGCTCCCAGAAATGGGACAATGGGCGATTCCCCAGTGTGAAAATCTGCAGTGAGAGGGTGAACTGGCCACATGCTGAACCCACCAGGGTACCAGGAGGTGCAGTAGGCTGGGATGTGGCAACGGGACATCTCCAGGCCACCAAGGAGCAGGATGCTCTTGGAGCATCCCACTTGCCCACCCCAGGCAACGCAGAGAGGTTCCCAGAGCACCCAAGACAGCCCTTGGCAGGGTGAGGAGACACAGTCCCACGTGCTGGGGACACCACAGGGTGGCCAGACCCCCCGCGCAGAGCCAGCCGGGTGGCGCAGGGCTATTTAAAGCCCTGAGCGCAGCCATCCCCTGTCCCGTTTACAACAGTTTAGCACATCTCAGGCTGCTTTCCCACCACCTCTTCCAGCCCCTTCCCTGCCAGCCATATGGCAACAAGGCCAGAAACACCCACGGCCACCACAGGCCACAGCAGGGTATCGTCTCCATCCCTAGGCCACCCCTCACACCCCAGGATGAGAGATCCAGGCCACACATTCAATGTCCCCCCATCCAGCAGCATCACACTCCACTGGGACCCCAAACCCACTCAGGCCACCAAGGATTCACGGCAATGCTGGGGGACACCAGGATCCTCACTATGCCCGTGGGGGTCTGGGCATCATCTGGGGCACCCTGCACCCCCATGGCACAAGAGCTCCAGGGCAAAGGGAGGGATGGGGAAGAGTTAAACCCTCCCAAGCGAGCTGGGGAGGCAAACTGGAGGGCAAGGAGAGACAAAGCAAGAGGTTGGAGCCAAGAGATGAAGGCGAGGATGCGATAAGAGGGGGAGCCGGGGTGTGTGCGCTGGAGCGAGGGAGAGGGGAGGAGGAGGAGGAGAGGTGGGTGATGACCAAAGTCATTGAACATTTTTTGGCACGCCTACCCCCGAGTATCCTGGCCGTTGGCCCAGCTCGGAGCTGAACTTAAACAAACTCCTGTTGCAGCCATCTGCTTGATTTTAAAATAAATCAAACAATCTGTTGAGCCGTGGGTGATCAAATTTCCATCTGTGCGGACGCCTGCTCGCCTCCTCGGAGCCTCCGCTTGCCTCTACCAGCCAAACACTCCTGGCAGCATGTGGCCTCCCTAATTCCTCCAGGAAAGGGAGAAACCGGACCTCCCCCCCCCCAACAACAGCCCCACACCATGGCCCCCTCCCAGCCCTTCTCCATCACCCTCCTAACTGGAACCAGCGCTATTTTTGCAGCCGCCCACCAAACAGAGAGCTCAGGCAGCAGAACAGGACTGGGGGAGATCCCACGAGGTCTTGAGCTTCTCCATCGCTGCCCACGCTGAGCAGGGGGGATTCCTCATCCCAGCCCCATCGGCCCCACCGGTCTGAGGGAATGAAAAGGGGAGCAGCTGCGGGCAGCAGGACCCTGCCCGCCCTGGAGCTGGTGGCCGCAGCAGAGGCCACAGGGACTGGCCAGAAATAGCAGCTGCAAAGGCAGCACCTCACGGCTGTCCCAGCGAGCACAGGGCACCCCCAGGGGCACCCAGCCACCCAGCCCAGAGAGTCCACCCAAAACCGCCCTGTTCTGGGGGGCACGGGACACCCAAAGAGGGGGCTGCTTGTCCCAAGGTCCCCAAAGTGCCCAGAAGAGAGGTGACACCACCCTCCCCTGCTCTCTCCTTGGGTGCTGCTAGACCCCCCAACTCGCACTGCGAGCAACACTGGCAACCAGCTCCTCACCCACAGTGGCCAAGGCCCCGGACGCCCTCTGGTCAGTCGGTCCCTGCTCCAAGCCGGGGTCAAACCTCCGCTGGCAGCACCCAGGCTTTGCCCTCCCTCCCTCCCCCAGAGCCCTTCCTTCCGCTGCAAGCGGAGGGCACTGGGCATGGGGCCAGCATGGCTAGAAATAGGGCAGCAGGCGGGAGGGGGAACGCGGCGAAGGGACAAAGAGAGAGGAAAAGGCTTCGCAGGGAGGACAAGGGGGCATAATAAGGGAATTAGCTGGGTTAGGGCTCCCTGGGCCCCAGAAGGTCGGGTGCAGGCAGGTCAGGTTGCCCATGCACAGGGTGGGAAGGAGGACATGAGATGCAGCAAGATTTACTCTTCCTCCAGGGCTGCAAATATCAGGGTGATGCTTCCCCACTGTGGGTGCAGCAGTGAGGAAGAGGAGGTGCCCAGGGCACCCAGCACTCCAGCACAGCCCTGCCAGGAGCCTGCGGCAGGGACCCAGAACAAACCTCGCCTACACAGATCGCTGCCAAGCCAAGAGCCATCCCAGCCAGCCCAAGGCCAGGCTCGCCAAGCCACTGGGAGTAGCTGGGAGCCAGGGAGGTGTCAGGACGAGGTTGGCCACCACCCTGCCACAGCTCTGCAGGCTGCGGTCTTGGGAGGGAGCCACAGGCAGCAGAGGGGTTATATGGCCCCAAGCTCTGGGGATGTGGGATCAGACCTGAGAGCACGAGGATGGAGGGGGTCAGTGAGGGAAAACTGGCTGGAATAAGTAATGCAGCAGACTGGGTGACCCCAGTGCATCCCTGTACCAGTGGCCCCCAGGATACGTGCCCTTATCTGTGACCAGCGTGAGACAGGAGGTCCCCCAAAAGCCATCCCTGCCTTGCAGCAAGCTGCCTGAAGTAAAATCCAGGCACTGTCCCAACAGGATTCGCAGCAGGGAGCAGGTTACACAGCAAAAGCAGTGGAGGGGAAAGCACAATAAAACCCAACCAACCACCAAACCCCTTTCTGGAAGAGGAAAGGGCTGACAGGACCTGGCTGAGAAGCAGGAGAAAGCCCAGATTTCCCAGTTACTGTGCAGATGTTCTGGACTGAAAACAGAAGACGGCAGGAGCGAATTCATCTCTCCCTCCAGAGACGCCGTAAGCCAGGGCATCTGGACTCTGTCTGCAGGCAGGAGAGGCGGCTGCCCCCCAGCTCCCCCCTGCTCCGGGAACTGATGGGGTACCCTGAGCCCCCCAGGGTGCCCACCTGCACCCCAGGAGCTGCAGTGGCAGCAGCAGCAGCCCAGGCCCCATCCCTGCGTCGGGGTTGACCTTGGCACAGTTACCTCCCGGGAAAACTGAAGGGCCTTGTCTTCATCATGTTTTTCTCCATGGGATAACTCGTGCTGCCTGCCCTGAGGAGCCAGGGGGGAGACGGAGAGAGGAAAATGCAGCTGTTTGAGCCGCGAAGACAAGGAGGGAGGGAAGGAGACGTGCACATTTATTTATTTATTTCCTCCTTCCTGGCCAGGGTAATAACTGGAAATCACTAGCACTTGATCATCCCTCGATGAAAAGCTCCACAGCCAGCTGAAGTCAGCCCAGCCCGCTTCCAGAAACATGCCGCAAGCAGATGGGAGGTGATGGTGGCAATGTGCTGCTCACCCCACACCCCGCCAGCAGCTCCTGAGATGCCTCATGCAGCTGTCTGTCCATCCATCCCTCCCTCCCTGGGTCTGTCCACCCCACTGCAGCTGCAAACTGCTGAGCTAACGCCTTGGCTGTCACCAAGATGTTCCTGGCTCCAAGGTTCCTGACAGTGACCACAGTGTCCTTGTGGCCCTAAGGACCAAAAGTGATTCTGGTGGCGCACTAGAGCCACCAGCTGATGCACTCGCCCTTTCCAAGGGACTGAAGCCAGGTGGAGACAACCAAAATCATTTAGGAGGGTCAGTGGGGGAAGTCATCCTGCATGGGGCTGTGCCATGGGGTGCAGTGGGTCCCACAGACGTGGGCACCAGCCCCAGCTGGGACTCAAAGGGGTGAAACGGCCTCACAATGGAAGTTCCCAGCCACAAGAACAGCAGGTGCTGGAGACACACCAGGTGTCACCACGTAGGGACACAGCCTCAAGGTAGGTCACAGCCCCAGAACAACCCGGGCTCTGTGCTAAGTTGGCCCTGGCACTCTCCCCATCTGGAAACCAACACTAGCTCCTGCCCTCTGGCCACAGCAGCCAGCTGCCTGTCCCCATGGCAAAGGGGGGGATGGTCACCATAACTCATGTCCCCAAAAGACTTTCCCTTGCACCCCAGCTGGGTCTCAGCCTTCTTGTAGCTCTAAACTAGGAGCCAAAAGTTTACCAGAAACTGGGAACAGAGCCTGGGGTGCAAAACAGTCCATCTCCACATCCATTCTGGGGAGGTGACAGGACCCTTCCTGCACACTCTGGGTAACCAGCCCCAAGATTGGGCATTGTTGCAGCCACTGCATCACCCAGCTCTCCTCAGGTACCAGGGTAGGTGATGCCATGGCCAGCCCTGATGGAAGCCAGTGGGAAGAGGCAGCACTGGGGCCAGCCAGCCATTTCCTGATTTTGTGTGTAAGGCCTCAAATAACCCCTGATAAATCCTACAGCAAGTCCTCACTCCAACCAGGAGCAGCCTACCCGTGTACACAGGCACCAAAACACGACATCTCACAAGCCCTCCAGATGGAGGGAACTCCAGCACCTGCAGCATGGACACTCCAGTCCCACTGCACACACGTCCCGGTGCAGGCTGCAGCACACTCAGCACAGACACCTCGCCACGGGCCAGCAGGTTGGAGAGGGAAAGCTGGGGCAGCTGCTCCGAGCACACCAAGGGTAAACAGATTACTTCAGTCTCCTGGGAGCTACTAAAGCCCAGCAGCACTGGCACTGACACCGTACTGGGAAGGAAAATAAGAGGGGGAAGCAGCATCAGGCTGCGGAGTGCACCCAGGTAACCTCCTCTTCGTCTCAGCCCAGCCAGAACCCACTCCTGGAGCCATTCCCTTCCTCCCTGCTCTGCTACTGAAGATCCAGAAGGGAGAAAAGCCACGCCAAGGCCAGCCCAGCTGCACAGGGCTGCTCACCCAGCCCCACCACAGCAAAGACCGCATGTGCCGGGGTGGCTGGCGAGCAGGGAAAGGCTGCCAGCATCATGCTGGAGCAGCTGCTTACCCAGCAGCAGGAGCAAACCGCGACCTGCCCACAGCATCCCAGGCTGGCACCAGAGCTCCAGCATCCTTCCCCACAGCACAGGGAGCAGAACACTGCTCTGGTGGCCAGGAGCAATGAGTCTTGCAAACAGGGGTGCAAGAAGGAGCAGCAACGCAGGCCGGGTTGGCACCCGCTGACACACAGTGCCGGAACTGCCAAGGCACGCTCGGGGCACCAAGGCATGCTTGGGGCACTGCTGTCCTGGTGGGGTGGCTGGGACCCAGAGCTGTCAGAGCTCTGGGTTGGGGCCCAGGAGGATGGCGCTGCTGGAAGGTCTCCCACCGCCAGCTGCTGGGAGCCTGCCGCTGCCAATGGAGCTCTGGCAGCTCCTTCTCAGGCTCCTACCCTGCTCCCCATGCACCAGGACACGCTCCTGCCCCATCATCATCCTGAATTTCCCCCCAGCAGTCTCCAAGGAGGGCAGTGACCCTCAGTGACACACCAGAGGGACATTTCCATGCCATCAATTCAAGGCAGCATATGGCACAGGCTCTTCTGCTGCAGGGAGGAAAGACAACATCTGGCCAGATGCTGCTGGGAGCAGCAGGAGCTGTCTGGCAGCCAGCTCTTCTCAGGGAGCCAGGGAGCCTTCAGGGAGCACCCTGCTCCAAGCAGGGTGTGCCAAAGGTGCTGGCGGGGAGCAAACAGCTCCCCACACCCAGCCCCAGCACAGGCACCGATCCAGGGCACAGCAGGCACCCAGCGAGGCGCAAACAGGCTCCTGGCAAACCAGCTGCACCCCTGTGCCCAGGAGGTGCCCGAAACCTCACAGGTGCCCCAAACTTGCTCAGATGGAGGCATCTCCTTGACCCTGGCTTAGCCCCCAAGGACGATGACAGCACGGTGCTGGCACAGGATCTAGCTGGCATGTGTTGGGGAGGGACAGGACGGTGAAGCTGGCTCCTTCCATTACCATCGCAGTTGCAAAACCAGGCACCCATGTTGCTGCTGCAGAGAGGTTCCTCCTCACTGGGAAGCTGCCAGAGAGCATCCTGGGCTGCCCTCTGCGACCGCGCTTCCCGGATGGCCGAGAAAGGCCAAGTGTCTGGACAGAACATCTGTCCGTCCGGCCGCCACAGCCAGAGCCGGTCGCCGTGCTGCCCCGTGGCCCCAGCTTGGCCGTGGCGTCGTGGAAACGCAGATGGGGAGGCTGCTCCAAGATGCTCCAGCAGTTGCGAAAGCCTTTTCACTGCAGGGGACCGGAGCGGAGCCAGTCCCTCGCCCGGGGATGGGGCGGGGGGGCTGTGGGGGATGTTTCAGGGGTGCAGGCAGGGTTTCCTGGGCAGCACTCAGCCCAGGGCACGTGTTGTTGGCAGGTGCCTGCAGAAGAGAGTCAGTGCTCCATGCTGGGTGCTGCTGCTTCTGGGAAAGGCAGGGAGAAGACAAGGGGTGGGGGGTGAAGAATAAATATATAGCAGCCAGCTGGTGAGCTGTGGAGTCAGCACAAGGTCTGGAAGACGCGGCGGCTGGCAGCGGCGCAGGAGCCCTGGTATTTTGGACAGCTGGTGCAGCAAGGTCAGCCCGGCCAAATCAAAAAGGCCTCCTTGCTGTTCCCTCTGTGCTGTGGTTGAAGGACAGGCACCCC
Source organism: Rhinopomastus cyanomelas (assembly GCA_013400115.1). Classification (NCBI taxonomy): domain Eukaryota; kingdom Metazoa; phylum Chordata; class Aves; order Bucerotiformes; family Rhinopomastidae; genus Rhinopomastus; species Rhinopomastus cyanomelas. Next base: position 860,385 of record VXBP01003849.1, read on the forward strand.
CAGAGGAACGAGCCATCAGCCCATGGGGTGACTCCAAAACAACCCAAGTAGTGGGTGAGGATGAGGAGGGTGGTACAGGGTGCCAGCCTGGCCGGGTACAGCGCAAACCCACCCTGACCTCATGGGCAGGAAAGCACCAGCGGCACATTTTCCTCGCGTTGTTTCTTTGTTTGCCATCTGGGAACACGATCCCGCAGGAGGCCGTGCCCCGGGACATGAAGTCATATCTCGATTATATTGCCACCTCCGTGCCGGGATCGAGATCTCACCCGAAATGCCAGACCCAGCCGGCGTTGGCGCTGAGGCAACGAGAACCTCACCAAAACCATCTTTAGAGACATCTGCTGCAAACAAAACAGGTTCATCCCAATGAAGTTGGCTTCAAATACCTTGGCCTGGTTTTGCTCTGTTCGAATTAGCGATGCAGAAACTGGTACAAGCACAGATAGAACCACCAGGGCCAAGCCAAACTGGAAGCCAAAACACAGATGAGAGCGAGAGCAGCTCTGCTCCTCCCTCACACGTAAGGGATGAGCAGCAGCCAGTGCCACCCCTCTGCAGCCCACCCATGAAGCCTGGGCTGGGGACATGCAGAGGAGCCGTCTGCTTGGCAGAGAAGACACAACCACCCAAAGCACTGCCCAGCCACCAGAAGGTTTCGTGTTTTGCTTCAAAATTAATAAAAGATGCAAACAAGCCAGAGGTCCTGCCTGTCTGGCCACGAGCTGGGACCCTTCCAGCACAGGTTCCTCCTTTCTCACACTGCGATACACCCCAGTGTCCACATCCCCACTGGGAACGTGGCTCGGCACAGCATGGGAGGAGGGTCAGGCATCCCACTCCACCTCCCAGGTTTGCTTTTGTGGCATCCAGGAGCTTCAGCTGCTGCTCAGCATCAGTTGAGAACACAAGGGCTCTTTTGATGCTTGCCCAAACTTTTTTTTCAAAAGCCAAAGAGGACATGGGCGGAGGGGGTGTTGGAAAAATCCAGACGATGCTCAGAAACCAGCCTGAGGACAGGGCTGGAGAGCTCTGGGTGTTCCAAGAAGCAAGAGAGCACCAGCTGCAAATTCTGCAGGGTGTTACACAGCACCCAAATGAACCTGAACAGCTCTGCTCAAGTTAGGGGGGAATTTGAGACGTTTCCAGAAACCCGAAAGTTGCAAACAGAGGGGAAATAAAATCCAATCAAGCCAACAGCTCACTTTTACAGGTACATCACTGCAGCAAGCGGACTCAGATGGGAAGAACTGGAAAGGCCAGAGAAGCTTTTCCCAGTGCTGGCAGCACAGAACAAGCACAGAAAAAAATCCCAGCTGGGTCAAGCACAAGCAGCCTTTGACCTCAGAGCACCAGCAGGAGGGCAGGAGGGTTCAAGGGGAAGCTTCAAGGATTTCTTCACCCAGCACAGCCAGGGATGGGGGTCAGCATCTCTTCTGGACCCCATCCAAGCCTCAGCATTTCATGGTTTACTCATAGCGCTCAACCTCAACGCCCACCCCACTCCCGGCAGCCACTGTTCCCACAGCACCCCAGGGAGCCAGCTCCTCCCAGCCAGCAGTGAGGGCTTGGCAGTAGGACACACAGACTGGAATCATGAGGACAGGACATCAGACCCAGCAGCAGCAGGCACCCCAGGCTCTGGAGCTCTACAGCCATGGGGCACAGAGACCTGCATAGGTTCCTCTCCCAAGGGGAACAGCTAGAAGACAGATGCACCCTCACCACACACATTCGTACACCTTGGAGGGGACTAAGGGCGACAAGGCAAAGCACACCCACCCTTACTAAAGTTGAGCATTACCACTTCTCTTGATGGGAGAGCCCACACAAACTATGCCAATAACATGGGTTCCTGCAGCAGCTCCTCTGCCAGGCAGAGCTCACCTCCAGGAGACCTTCCTGCAGCAGGCCGAGTCCACAGGCAACACCATCAAGCCAGCAGCTGGTATGACCTCACCCTAAATACAAGAGTCCCTGCCCCCTCTGATGCAGCTCAGATGAAGGATTCCCTCATCAGCACCTCCAGGCTGCAACAGAAATGACCTGAGCACCATCCTATTCTTGCTGCCCTGCTATGAGAGGGGGATGTGAGGGTGTCTGGTGGCATTTGGGGCATTACCTGAGTGCCTCAAACTTGGAAGCATCTGGGTCAACCACCAGCTGGCAGAATAGTAGCCAACCAGCAGCTTTGCGTGCAGGATGGTGTCTATCCTGAAATCAAGTTACAGAGCTGCAAGGAGGAGCGGGGAGATGGTTTTAATCCCTTGAGCTCATTCCCTCCTGCTTGGTCCCATCTGAATGGGGACCTGGGTGTTACACAAGGGTGAAAGGCTCATCCAGGATGTGCAGCAAGCGTGGCTCGATGGGGGTTCACTTAAATTAGCCAAGCACCCTACCCAAGCACTAGACAATGTTTTAAATGACTGTGACATGTGTGAGGTCTCAGCCTGTAGAGATGAGGAGGGAAAAGGCAAGAGGACCCTCTGGCCAGCTGGAGAGTCACCACCAGGCCATGGCAGAGCTCAGCAAAGCAAAACGGTCCCCAGACAGCTCCTCCTTGCCTCCTGCCACCCTGCCCAGTGCAGCAGCCTCTTAATTTGCTCATTAGCAAAGCCGAGAACAAGAGGGAGGAACTGAATAGCATCCCTTCCCCAGGACACCCTCTGAGTCCTCCTCCTCCCCCTCTGCCTTTCACAGACCCACACAAAAGCTTTTCAGAGCTGCTCGGGTTGGATATGGGGCTGCAGGCAGAAGCCCAAGTGGGAGTTTGGGGCTGGGGCCAGTGGGGACAAGGACTGGTGTGTCTGAGAAATGCTGGATTCTGGGGGTCTCTCAGCAGTCCCACAGCAAGCACCACTGAGCACCCAATGCATCAGACATGGAACAGAACTGACATCCATGATGTCCCCATGACATGGTCTGGGGACACTAACAGAGCAGAGGTGCTCCACATCAGCTGCGGAGGTGCAGATGCCACCCTCCTCACCAGCTCCATCCCACCATGCTCTACTGGAGCATCACATTGTGGGATGCTCACCTGACTCCTGAGCCCTCCACAGCCACCAGCTGGCAGGGGCTCCAGCACCTTGCAAATGCCACCAGCCCAGGGCATGGAGAAATGGGCAGTCATGACCACATGGGCATCACAACCTACACAGTCCTGCACCAGCATCCAGAAAGTCTGGACTACCCTAGACCCTCAAGTTATGCTGGCTGGCAGCACACTCCCAGCCTGAAAATAAATCCTCTGCACCCGTGACCGACCTGCATGGATGTGAGGGCCACCCAGCACAGGCTGATGTCGCCTGGGGGAAGCCAGCCGATGGCTTCTGGAGGATGTCCATCACTGGTGCCAATCCAACCTCCTGTGCCATCCGGGCACCATCCACACCAGCACCGCACATCGGGGCGGCTCCTGCCCAGTGGCTTCCCAAGCAGCATCCTCACAGCCCGGGAGCCAGCATGGCTAAATGGAAAATTATATTCGTACCCAGCCAAGGGAAAAGGACCAGAGAGAAAAGGAGCGCTGTCTTGGAAGGGCTGGTTTACATTTCTAAAGAAAATGCCAGCGCTTTGGGGAGCCGCAGGGTTCTGGCTACGAACAGAGCTGAACGGCTTTGAAAATGAACTTGGGGGTTTAGGATGTTGGCACTTTTCTGAGCCCAGCCCGGGGCCTGGTTTGCAGATACAGAGCAGCAGCTCTCTAGCACACTCCTGCAAGCTTGAAATGTGGGGATAAAAGCAGTTATTTCCCCTTCCCACATGAAAGTCAAACTTGAGACAAGCAAACCGCCGCTCTGCTGAGTGGCTTTAAGGTGATGCCCCTGCAAACACCCCAACTAACCCCACTGGGAGGTGCTTAAAGTGCAAGCCAGGACGCTGGCAGCATCCAGGCAATGACACCCATGACACCCTTCAGGAGGGCACAGGAAGGATCCCTCACTGCAAGATAACCAGAGCAACACAGGTTGGAGACACCCAGCTCTGAGCCCACACATCAGGCTGTGGGAAGAGCTGGGAAATGCTGGAAAGCCTTTAAGGTGCCTTATAAAGCTGGAGATAACTTGGGAAGTTTTCTATGGCGGCTCCTTGGCGCTTCCCCAAGGATGCTGTTGCAGAGGGCAGGCTGGCCTGACCTCCCTTCCCTCCAGCACTTCTCATCACCCTTGATGGTGAGCAGGACAGGGTCAGGATTTCCTCTGTGCTGGCCCCCAACTCCCTTGTGCAGAGCTGGGAGCGAGCAGGAGCCAACACCACAGACAGACACACGCTCCTGCAGCTGGACAGGACTTGGCTCTCCCCAACTCCTGGAAGGATTTTTTATCAGTTCCTTCACAGCTTGACAGCTCCAAAAGTTCATTGCTAGAGGCACCCAATCCATTAGCGCTCGCCCCCAAGGAGCAGACCCAAAAGGAGAGCATCCATCTATGTCACCACTCCATCTCCTCCTCTATGTCAGAGATGGGGAACTCCAGAAAAGGAGGCATGGGGTCTGGGCCAACCACCTTACCTTGGGGAGGAGAGCTGGGGGTGCCGCTGCCAGCAGCTCCGGTGGGGTCATGCTCTTGCCAGCCAGGACCACGGCACCGCACTCAGCACAGGCGCCGATGATCAGCTGCTTCCCGTCATCCACCAGCAAGCTATTGGCCACGCGAAGGGTGTAGAGGAAGACAGGGAGTCTGGCCACTTGAACCGCTTTTAATCCAAGGCATCGCTTCTTCTCCTGGCGGCAGAAGAAGCAGACGAAGGTCTCCACTTTATATTGCCGTGACCAGGCACTGCTGGGGTGATGGGAGTTCCTGCCCTCGTGCTGCAGCCACTGTCCCAGCAGGTCATGGTAGCAGAGGATGCAGGTGGCCACCAGCCCAGTCGAGTCGGCTGGTCTGGCCCGCGGGGCAGGTGGATAGACAGTCAGGAATGGGAAAAAGGGCTCCTTCTCTCCAAACCGCCCCGGTGGGTTGACATTGAGTTGGAACTCTTTGCCGGCTCCAAGCTCGGCTCCGCAGATGTAGCAGATAGAGGTGGGACCAGGCTTGATGGCAGGGTGGCCAGCCAGGCCACTGGGGTCACCGGCAGAGAAGACCTGGTGATACCTCCCCAGGAAGCTCTGCACTGAGGTGATGAGCTCCTCGTTGTGACAGGCCCTGTACATGGCCCACAGGTCCTGCAAGACCCCGAAGCACTTCCGGCAGCTGCTCACCTCCCAGTGCTTGTTGAGCCCCTTGGCACTGGGTGGGCAAGGCAGGAGGCTGAGGAAAGGGAAGTGCATGGTGCTCTTGGCGTTGCCGTTGGTGATCTTGGCCGCCACCGGCCTCGCCTCCTTGCCACACTCCTCTCCGCAGAGGTAGCAAGCCTCGGGCACCGACGGGGCGCCCACCCCATCCTCCTTCAGCCCTCGGCGGCCCTTGGCAGGCATGGCACCGGCGTTGAGGGGCACCACGTAGAGCCGCTGCAGCACGGGCACGTTGGCCAGCTCGAAGCTTTGCCACTGCTGCATGAGCGAGGCAAAGCAGCAGGGGCACACCAGGGTGCTGCCGGTGGGCGAGAGGGGCTGGGCGCCCGGTGGGGGGCTGTGCAGCCAGAGGAAGGGGAAGAAGGGAGCCGGAGAGCTCTTCTCCTGCTTCTGTACGTGGACGCGGTGCTGGGCGCCGGGTGCCAAGGTGCTGCCGCAGATGTAGCAGACGCCGCCCGACGCCCAGGCCGGCCGCCTGCTGCCTTCCTCCTCCTCGTCCTCCTCGCTGGTGATGTTGATCTCGCTGTCCTCCGACGAGCAGCACGGCCGGCCCCGCTTACCCGCCACCACCGACGGCGGGGGGGTCCTGGCCCCGGGCTCCGACAGCGGCTCGGCGTCGGACAGCTCGGAGAGCTCGGAACCGGCCGTTGGCCCTTCCTCCTCCTCCTCCTCCTCCCCCCCCCCCCCCCCCNGAGTCCCACTGCTCGCCCAGGAAGCAGCGGCACACGGCGCACACCAGCGCGCAGCCCTCGGCCGAGACGGCGCGGGCGCCGGGCGCCGGCTCCTGGTGCTGCAGGAACGGGAAGAAGGGTCGGTGATCGTGGGGGGGTCGCACTTGAAGCTTCAGCTCTTTGCCCCGGCTGATGCCGCCGCCGCAGATGAAGCAGCA
>VXBP01003849.1:866670-1066823 GCA_013400115.1 Rhinopomastus cyanomelas
GCCCGCCGCCCCCGGCCCCGCCGCCGCGCTCATCGCCGCCCCCGGCTCATCCCGCGGCTCCGCCGGACACGCAGGCTCGGGGGGCGGGTTTGCGGAGCGCTCCCCCCCTTTTTCCAGCTGCCCGCCTCCTCCCTCCGAGGAGAAGGCAGCGAGAAAGCCCCAAAACCAAAAATAATTAAAAATANCAAAGGGACCCCACGGCGGGAAGAGGAGGGGGGCAGTGTGTGGGGGGAGTATTTATAAACCCACCCCAGCGAGGGGCTTCATCGCCGGCCGCACACAGGGAGTCACCCCCCGCCGCCGGTTCGCGTTGCTCTCCATCACCGCCAGCCCCCTCCTCATGCCGCGGGCCTTTTGTGCAGCAAGCCCCCTGCCGCCAGTGGAAAAGCACCGTGATCCCACGGGGCTTCGCCGCAAGCAGCAGCCCTTCACAGCCGTTAACTCGGTGCCCCGATCACCGATCAGCCCCGGTAATTTATTTCACATTTTAAAAAGTTCCAGTTCAATACCAGATTCTATTTCCCGCTCGGTCCTAAAATGCTGCATCGCTTTGCCACTCGCTGGTAAATAGCTGATGTGTTCCCAGCCGGAGCTGGCGGCGTTTCAGTGACGCATGCAATAATCCCGGTATATCCTTACCTGCCTTGCAGCCTGCGATAAGATTTAGTGCTTGTAAAGCACTTTGCTGTCCTTGGACAATAGGCACCGCGGAAGTGCAAACTGTACCGAGGTCCAGCCACAATTAAACCCGACTTTATTAACCGCCCGAGCATCTAGTCAGCACCGCCACGGGCTCAGCGCGATAAAACACGGACAGGAGCAGCCCTAAGGACATTTTTCAAGCGGTCGTTTTAGGAGGAAGCCTGTACCCGGCAGAACCGGGGAGCTGGAGTTCATGGCAAGTCACCGCAACGTCCCCCGGTCCTGTCCTTGCAAAGCCCTGAGCTTGTCCTGTGTAAGGAGGGTGCTGGGCAGGATCGAACCCAAAGAGATCACTGAATTATTGAGGCTGGAAAAGACTTCTAAGATCATCAAGTCCAGATAAGGTCAGCGGTTGCAGCAGGACACCCCAACCACATCAGGACACCCAGCTGATGTGGCAAAGCCAGCTTGCCCCCCACAATTCTCATCACCCTGTTCCTCCTCCTTGGGACACCCAGGCTCCATCCCCCTTGGGTTGACCGGCCCTTGATGTCATCTCCCACCCGCACTGTGGGGTGACGGCGTCCGGCGCTCTGCAGCAACTGGCCAGGAGATCAAACAGATTGTGTGACATCAGCTGGAGCGCGGGCAGGGGGCACGAGGGCTCTTGGGGATCCGGATCCAGTTTCCACACAGATGGCTCCAGCAATAAAGAAGCAAAGAGGGGGTGGGAGGCAACACACAAAATGGGGAACATGATACCTTGGGAGAACTGGCTCTACTGGGCTTTTTTCAGGGGGTTCCAGAAGGCAGCGGGGGCCTCGCTCTGTTTTATTTATTTATAGGCCTGATGTGGTGGCTGCTCTATGCGCTGAGGGCATCGCGATGGACATGACTCAGATGTTCTTCAGAGGTGCACGTGGTCGCTCAGCTCACCCTCTGTCCCAGGTGGGAAGGGGCCTTTGGGATGGGATGGAGTCCCTGACCCTAGGGGAGGCGACCGCGCTGGACCAGAGAATGCCTCACCCCATCTGTGTGTTTGTTGCCACTGTCACCCGAGGGTTTTCCCTGGCGAGTGGGATCTCAGGATGCCCAACCAGAGCTCCCCCGAGCCCAGGACTCCTGGAGCCCGCTCAGCCCACCCTTCTAGCGCAGCCGACAGATGCTCTCCCGCCTGCTCTGCAGATGGGCGAGAAACAACGCACCGCATTCAAGGACCAAGAGCTCAGCGGGGCCACACACCCCCCTCCCCACCTTACTCCAAAACCACCCCGGCCTCTCTGGAGGCCCCGCGAGCCCCCCGGCTCCCCCCACACCCCTGCCTCAGAGCAGCTTCCCGGGCCTCGGCTGCACACGGACAGAGCAGCTCATTTATCATCCTGTGCCGCCCCGGCCCTGCGGTCGCTGTTTGCAACAGAGGAGCTGGGAGGGAAAGAAAATTTCTCAAGTTGGGCCTCGGCAAGAACTAAAAACACATGCCCTGGCGACAAACGTGTCCCCCGGGGCGCGCGGCGAGCCTGGCGCGGGATTTTCCACCGCAGTTCCCCGCCGGGGACGGCATTCTGAAGCGACCCAAGAGCTGGGGATGGTGACAGCCAGGTCTGCTCTGCAGAGCCCAGCGCTGTGGGGATGGGGGGATGCAGCGCAGACAGAGCGGGGTGTGGTGCAGGGTGGCTCCTCTCTCAAGTGTGGGTTCAGGAGGCAAATGTCCTCGCTGCTCAGACCGCCTTGCTGGCCCGCCACGCAGAATTGTCCCCTCGCACAAAGGCAAGCCCCAGGGACAGATGTCCCTTACAAGGCAGGGGCTGGGCAGCCACTGCGTGACCATATTGCATCAGGACTCAGCACCAGTTGTGCAAGGTGCTGTACAAACAGCCCTGAGTGGCCTTGTAGCGCGGGGCTTTGCTGGCTTGTGCTGGGAGGGGCCTCAGGATCAATACATGAGCAGCCTGCCCCAGGCTCAGGCCATCTCTGTCCCCTTTTCCCATTCCTGTCTCCATCCACATCTCTATCTCCATTCCCATCCCCATCCCTCCCTCCCTCCATTTCTGTTAGCACCCCCATACCCATTCCCAATTCTGTTCCCATTCCTGTCCCACTCCCATCCCTGTCTCCATCCCCATCCCTTCCTACATTTCTGTTCCCATCGCTATCCCAATTCCTATTCTTGTCCCCACTCCCATCTCTCTCCCCATCCCCATCCCTCCTTCCATCTCTGTCCCCATTCTCATTCCCATAGCCCCTGCAGATGGGTGCCCAGGAGCACCCACCTTGCAGCACACCGGCGAGGTGCCACCGCACCCTCCCGAGAGGGCACGTGCTGCAAATCCACCCCCCCCCCCATCCCCAAACCCAAGACCGGGAGGTTAATATGGAAATTACCAACTGCTTATTCCTTCCAGCTGTTGCTGTGAGTCATCAAGTGCCTTAAAGAGCATTTCAAACAACACAGGGCCTTCGAGACAGCGTGTCTGCTCCCCCCACCGCCCCCTCTGGATAATCCTTCGCGGGGTCTGGTGTTTGAAAAGGGAATATTTCTCCAAGGAGGCAATTCCCAGCTGGGGAGGCAGCACAGCCGCTGCCTGGCTGCGGCGCCCGACCAAGCTCCCACCTCCGCCCCTGGGCTCCCAGCGTCCTGCCAGAGAGCGCACCCGGGTGGCACAGGGCACCGTGCCAGGCAGCCCAGCCCTGCCATCATCCCTGTGCAAAACCCAGAGGGAACGTCTGAACACCACCGCGTGCTGGCGTGGTGGCAGTCCCTGCTCTGCTGCCTGGGGAAACTGAGGCACGGGGCAGCCAGCCCAAGCAAGGCTGTGTCACCTGCCTGGAGTGAAGCTGGCAGCGTGGCCGCCGTGGGACGCTGGGGCAGTGGCCCCGAGTTCAGTGCCCTTGAACTCTGCTCTCAACAGCTGTATTTTTAGCTGCAAGCTTATTTTCTTTTCTTTTTCTTGGTAAAAAGGGCTGATCTCTGCGCTCTGTCGCTGCTGATTTTTCCGATGGAAAAGATAGGGCTGGTTCATGGAAATCTTCAGGGTGCTGCTTTAACCTGTCTCTGAATTTTGGACTTTAATTGGTTATTCTTTTTTCCTAATTATGATTTCTTTAGCTGGAGTAGCTTGTAAATGATTTCCCCCGGTCCTTCGTGTGGCCATGCAGGTGAGTCAAGGATGCTGCCAGCCAAGATCCGTGCGAGCAGGAACATCTGCCCCTGTGTGGCTTGGAGCCTGGAATAAAAAAACCCAAATGACCCAAGAGAAGCTGCGTTCGGGCAACAGGGAGCTGTGGGGTGAGCCGAGGGGATGGGGAGGCAGGCGAGGGGATGGGGAGGCAGCCAAAGGTCCTGCTCTGAATCCGCAGCAGGGAGGCTGTGGGGAGGGAGGATGCAGGGTGGTCCATGTCTGGGAGGATGGGATGTGCTGGGATGTTCCCAGTGAGGCAGGATGGAGGAAGGTGACTCTGGGGAGAGAAGGGGGCCCTCGACACGCTGCGGCTGAGCCAGAGGCGCTCTGCTCCGCCAAGCGATTTCGGAGAGGCTGCGGCAAAGCAATCGCTGCTCCTGTGACAGCCAGAGGACAAAGGCATCACGGGGACCGGTTTGGTGGCTGCATCCGAGCGGGACCCCCAGGGCCAGCCTGGAGATGTCCAGGAGCACGCACACACATACACAAGGGTGGGAACATGATGTGGAAGCAAAGGGAGGACCCAACACCCTCAGCTCCTGTGCCCAGTCCCTGCGTGGGCATCCAGCAGCGTTAAGCTCATCCTGCACCTCCCGTCGGGGCCAGGCGCTGATTCACCCCATGGCATCGTGCCCTGCTGGGCAGGAGGGAGCCATGTCCCCTGCAAGGCACAAGGGCCGGGTTGCCTTGGGGTTTTTTTTTTTCTTTTTAAGAGGTTTTTTTCTTTTCCTTTCCAGAAGGAGCCGCTCTGCAAATGCCAAGTGCTGATGCCAAAGGGCCATGTCAACAAAGAAGAATGAGTGTGGCTGTTAGAGGCTGCTATTAAAAAAGGGTGGAGAGGAGAGGGAGAAGGGGAGGGGAAAAAAAGGAAGACAAGGTTTGTCAGTACAAACAGTAACAGTTTGCACAGCAGTAAAAGTTCAGACGCAGCAGCCGGGCACCCACAGCGCCCTTGGGTGCCAAGCAGGGGCTCTGCACCCTATATCCTCCCTGGGGTCCAGCACCCGTGGCATCAATCCATCCCAGTAACTTGGCATCCCCGCTGCAGGCAGCGCGAAGTGTTGTCCAAGCTCAGAGGGTTTTCTTTGCCTGCTCCACTCCCACTTGGCCACCGAGCCCTGGCGTAGGGAGCCGTGCATGGCATCAGTCCCCTGGCACGCAGCGGGGCAGGTCGAGGTCCTGCCCCCTGAGTGCCAGGAGCTATTTCTAGGCAATCCCTGTCCTCTGTGGAGTGGGATAGGAGGGAAGGAGCCTCTCACATGACGCTGAAGATGCAATGGGAAGACACAGTCTCTGGTTTCAGCTTTCTATTCCCAGCCCATTATTCACCAGTTGAAGATGCCATCTACCCCGCCGGGCAGCCACAGGGAGCCCAGGATACTTCATGGGTGGTAGCTGGCCAGTGGAAACCCAGAAGAGCCCAGGGGAGTTAGGCAGAGGTTACAGCTCCTGTACAGCTGAACATTCCCCTGGGCATTGCTTCCTAGCCCTGCTGATATCTGGTACCCGGGATGCCAGACCTCGGTGCATGCGGCAGGGCCTGGGATGCCCAAGTAGCCCAGTGTGGGAAAATACAAAACCAACTGCGTGTATACAAAAGGAGACATAAACAAAGGCTGCCTCTTTCTCCAAAATCCAGATTGAAACTCTTTCTGAGGTTGATACCATCACTTTGCTCCATTTTTACTTTAAAAATAATATTCATACTATCTTCAAGGACACATCAAGCTTTCCTCAGCCCTGAGTTTACTCCCCCCTCAGCATCCTCCACCCCAGAGCCCAGCCTTTTGTGCTCATCTCAAAACCAGTATCAGGAGGAAGGCTCCTCAAAAGGTCTCCTTTTAAAGTATTCTCCACCCTGATTCACCCCCCCCTCCAAAAAAAAAGGGAAAATTTGGTCAAAATTGAGATGTTCCCACAGAAATTGGTATTTCCCGAAGGAAAAACACTCCATCAGCAAAACGCTGACCTGCTCCGGTTACAGCCTGGTCATGGCGATGAGGCAACGCAGCTGGGAAAGGAATTACAAGGGAGCTGGAGAGCTGCGTGGCTTCACCACATCCCGCTTGCTCCTCCATGGTGCTTCCCAGTGGATGAGCTGGGAGGAGCCAAGCTGTCAGCACAGCACCCAGCCAGCGGCACCCCAGCCCCATCATCACCCCGACCCCGCTGACACCATGTGATGTCTCATCGGGGTGCGAACACCCGCAGTCTCGGCTCCCCTAAAGCCAACTGCTGCTTATCGGAGGCTCAGGCGAGCCAAGGGTACCAGATGTCCCCAAGGATGAAGCTCTGCAAACAAACTGAGCCCAGCCCGAGCTCCTTATTGGGAACATCTTGCAGGATTTAGTGAGCTGCGGGAGGAGATTAGCAGACCCAGAGCTGGGAGCTCAGCAGGTTTGCCACTGAGACTGGAGATCAAGAACTGCCGCTCGTGTCTTTGCTCTAAGAATTGGTGGAAGTGCTTGTTTGGGAGGCTCTCTTGTGCCTTGGGGTGGCCAAGCGATGGACAGGCTTTGTTTGCTTTCTTTTCTGAAGGCAGGTTGATAAGCGCAGGCTGCAGAGGATCGGGAATCAATCATCCCTTCTGCAGCCAAAAGGTGAGAAGCTTCTGCACTGCAAAGAGTTTTGTTGGCAATAACAGGGCACAAGCTCATGGCCAAGCTCAGCCTGTGCAGGGTCTGGCTCCACTGTGGCAAGCACCAACATATGGAAAGATGCTGATCTCACAGGAGGAGCAGGCACTCATCCCTGTCTCTGCAGGCTCACCTTCTCTGCAGGGCACTGGATCCCATCACTCACCATAAACACACCCCTTCAGACACAGGATTCAGCTGTCAGGCCTGGGGAAACTGAGGCAAAGGGCTAATCTGTAGGAATGTGTGCCCAAGCATCCCAAATTCCCATATCCAGCAGCTAATCCCATCCCTGTACCAAGACTTTCTTCCTCTGCATTTGTCACGAGGCACCACCAGAGCCCAGCTTGGTAGGTACCTCTGTGGCCAGGACTACCTCCATCCTCCCACAGCTTCCACATGCACCGGGCATCGCCTCCTTTGCTGGCTTCTGTCTGTTTAAAGTGCAAGCCTGCATCCTGCTGAGTGCTTTCCCAACCCAACCCAGATTCCAGCAGGGATTTGCCTCTTCCAGCCATGCAGATGCTCAGATGCTCCCATCTCCCAGGGGTCCCTGCCCTGGGGACCTTCCCACACTTCCAGCCATGGCTGGATGCAGCAGCATCGGCTACGATGGGGACACCGAACCTCTTGACCTGTGGCCAAGCTGTCTCCTGGGCAAACAACATCCCCTTTCCTGGAAGAATTGTGCCTGTGTGGCTCCTTCTGACTTCTGCTAGATGCATCCACCCCAAGGGATGAGGGATGAAGCCTGATCTCCTTCATCTGAGTCCACCCCATGTACAGCCTGCCCTTGAATCACAGTGCACCAGCGACGGGGACCCCATTCCCCTTCAGTCCCATCGCCGCTGCAAATCAGCACCACAGACTAAGACCAAGTTTATCTTAACAGCTCCTTTAAAAATACATCTATATAAAAAGATAGAGCTTCATCGGAAAGGCCCTTTTGCCCCCCCCCCCCTTTTTTTTTTTCAAGAGAAAGGTTTATGCCTCCTCGGAGAGCTCTTCAATAAAACGCGTTCTGGCTCTCCGAGCGTCTGACTGCAAATCAGGTTCCAGCCGTTCCCTTCCTGTGCCGACCTGCTGGAGTCGGCTGTTATTCTTGGCAGGGTTCCCCGAAGGAAGAAAAAAAATCCCCCCCCTCCCCAGCTCCCAGCGGCTGGGAAATGCTGATGACATGACACCTTCCAGCATTCTTCAAGGTCAAGAGGGGAGGGAGGGAAATGAAAGGGGAGAGGGGTTTTTTTTGTGTGTTGTTAGCGTGGGTTATTGCTTCGCTCAGGCATTTCCCTTTGATGCTCTCTCCTTGTTACACAAGATGTTGCAGGCTCCAGAGCATCGGGGCTACGGGTTCAGCGCCGCAAAGGGATTTTAGCACCAGCAGGGCTTACACCCAAACTGGTTTTAACCCCCTGCGCATCCCGTCTGTGCCATCGCACGCTACCCCACAGAGCTCCATCCTCCAGGACCTGCAGCACAGCAGCACCCCATCAGTACCTATTTCAAACCATGCAAGACAAAAGCTGGCATCTCCCCATGGCTCCCCCATAGAGAGAACCCCAGGCTCTGGGCACTGCGGTGAGATGACCGAGACCTACGGCATCCTTTGAGGTCCCCTGCCACAGCACTTCTACTCCAGCAAATCAAACTTGGCACCTCTCTCCTTGAGAGCCAACAAATCTCTGCTAATCCCCCCTCTTCTCGGCTGCCAAACTCTCCTCCTCCTCCTCCTCCCCCCTACCAAGGTGCTGAGCTCTCCGAGGCGTGTCGCACACATTTAATCCTTGCAAGAAGAAATCGCCCTTCTTGGTGCAGCTGGGATCGAGGGAGGGGGTGCAGAGGGCAAGTGGCAGCACCAGTGTCATACATGGCCAGTGCTGGTGGCAGTGGAGGATGCTGCAGTCCTCAGACGGGATTTGGTTGATGCTGTGACTCAGGGCTGATGTGGTGCTGCTGGAGCAGACAGCTGTGGCCACGGCATCTCTGAGGATGGATGAGTTAACCTCCAGCTTTCCATGCTGGAAGGCTCTCAAGGATTGTCCTCAGAAGCAGACATGAGCTGAACTGCCTGCACTGGGGACCCTGTTGCATCCTTTACACACAATTTTTGGGCCAGGAGGGTGAATGAGCCTGGATCAGGCCAGGGTTGATGGGGCTCGCACTCCCTTGCCAGCTCTGAACCCTCCCTGATGCCATGGGAACTGGGACATCTTTCCGAAGTCCCCTTGGCATTACCAGGGCCACAAGCACAAGGTCTCCAGGCCACCGCAACATCCCCAGGCTGCAGGTTCTCCTGGAAGCTGATGCACGGCCGCATCCTGCTCCAAGGGCTGCTGGAGGAAATCCTGGAAGGCCCATCTTACAATGCAGCCCTTCCTGTCCCCGAAGGACCGCTGAGCACGGAAAAGGCACCGTGGGCTGACGGCACCGCTTGGCCCCGCGGGAACGCCGTCCTAACCCGCAGCCCACCTGGGGCCGCTTCCCCCCAGGCTCCCAGCCAGCAGTGCTGCTTTGTATTAAAAACACAGAAGTACAATAGGAACACAGAGAGCTGGTCACTCAGGACCCCACTGAAGGCAGAGACACAGTCACCACCAGCGCCAGATGTGGGAGATGCTGTTGCAGGGGACACCCATCACACGCCCTGGTCCTGCAGTGCTGCCTGTATCCCCCTTCCCTGTGACATCCCACCTACACATCAAAGGGAAATGTCGCATTAACATCCCCGACCCTTAGCTCTTCTGCCCCACAATGGCCTTGGGGACCCGCGGTGCCGAGCTGGGGCAGGAGGGTCACATCCCAGTGAGGACACGCTGGGCACAGGGCTCCCCTGTTATTGTTCTCGGTTGTTTTCCAGCGGGGAGGCTGCAGGGCCAGCTGGCTGCCGCCGGGCTGGAACAGCGTGGCCTATTTTAAACCGCTTGCACAAGGAGTCAGCAGCTCCAGCTCAGATTTTTTCCGAACTTTATTTGTCCAAACGCTCCACAGGGAGAGGAGGAGGGAGAGTGGGAGAGGGGGAGCAGCTCCCGGCTCGCTCCGCTGCCAGCAGCTCACCTGCACCCGCGGTGGTCTGGGCTGCCGGCAGCGCAGTGAGGATGCTGCATTCATCGTCTGCCAGCCACGGAGGGCTCTCCAATGCCCACCAGACCCCTGGCATTAAGGGGTCCCCAAATCCCACAGGGCTACCACACATGGAGAAGCTGCGGACCAGGGCGGCACAGTCCAATGAAGCCGGGATCTACCTTTAAAAGGCAGCAAACATCTGCTGAGGGGCCAAGTTCTGACTCTTGCAAGCATCCCGAGGGCATGTGGCTCCAACACACATGGGGGCTTATGCCAAGCAGCCACACGTATGGCAAGACCCACCGGGGTGGGGATAAAATCGCAGTCAGACCCTGCTGCAAACACAGCAGGGCTCAGAAATGCCTAGAAAATGGGGCTGGAAGCTGCCACAGAGCCATGGTGCTCTCGACCCATCACATCCTCTGTGCACCAACCACCCTGCTGAGGCTGCTCTGACCTGAGGGAGAGAACACTGAGCTTGCCATGATCGGATGCTGACAAGTTTAAATTAAAACCCATTGCTCTTTCCCACTGCAAACTTTCTGGAAAGCTGATCCTTTCCCAAAGGACCCAGGAGCCCTGAAACACGGAACAGCAGTCCTCATGGGGAAGCACCTTCTCCCCAGCAAGACTTCATATTCCTCAACATCACCAGAGCATCCATCCCCCAGGAATTTCTTCCGTGCCATTTTCTTCAGACCAGGCTGCTAACTAACCCTCTTCAGGAAACCAGGTCTCCTACCCCAGGCTGAGGTGGGCTCAGAAGACCCCTTCCAGCTCTTTTGCACACAATCCAGCCTCTCTCACAAGCCAAAGTGATGTAAAACATGATTTCCAAACTCTTCCGGTGGGAAAACACCGAAGAACAGAGGGGAATGACTATGGTTTGAAAAAATTTAGCATTTTACCTTTTCCTCCCCACAAAGAAGTGGGAGTTGCTGTGGCCAGTGGAAATAAATCACCTTCTTCAGAATTACCAGGCCCTTCGCTTGCTGGGAAGGCACCAGGCTCCTGCTTGGGGAGTCCCAGCCCGTGATGGGGGTCCTGGAGCAACCTGAAGCCCAGCGCTTACGCTGTGTAACCGCTAAACCACCCAGCTCACAAAACCCTCCATCGTGGGTTTTAAGCTGTTGGCTGGAGGCCCTTTTGAGCTTTTCAGCTCCACGAACAGCTCAACTCTTGGAAGAGAAGGAGGAGGGTGAGGGGGGGGAGTTATCAGCTGTTGAGTGCTAGCTGGATGCGAGAGAGCCGTTGAGCTGCAGGCTGGCTGGGTGGATGGCCGGGGAGCTCCACGGATGTCATGTTGGCTGAAGGCAGTATGTTTATGGCCCTGGCTGGAAGCCCTTCTGAGAAACCCATCGCAGTGATTTACGGCGCTTCCGATGTATACGGAGCCGTTGCTCTTCCACTGACCAGGCTGAAAAGAAAACATCTGTGACACGTCAAAGTCAGAGAGAGGGACGAAGGAGTCAAGAGAGGAGTGTGCTTGGAGGGCAGGGTGACACCAAGCCCAGCATGTCCTGGCACCAGCTGAGCCAGGGCAGGAGCCATTGGTCCCACTCAAAGGTACCTGGATCCTGCCCGTTGCCCTTCGTGGAGATTTTCTCTCCAGTGGCAGAACATGAGGTACCAAAATGTGTTTTAAATAATCAGGCTGCCTTCCCACCAGAGCTGGTGAGGAGGGATGGAGCCCAGCTCTGTTTAATGCTGGATTTACCCTGGCAAGCCTAGAGCGTGGGTGGGATGTGTACCCAGCAGCTTCAGTCAAATCCAGCACCCTCAGCAGCATCCCAGATGTGGAGAGCAGGTTGGAAATGCCTTGGCTGAACCCACACACGCCTGGCACCAGCCCCAGGCAGGTGCTGGAGTCCCTCACCTTGACTGCACGGCTTTGCCACCCATCTTGGTCCTCAGCAGCTGGGAAGCAAGAGAGATCACTTCACATCCCAGCAGTGGAGCTGGGGAGCAGACTGCCCTGGGCATGCTTCCAGGGCAGCCATGACCTTGTGGGGCAAATGGCAAATGCCACCTTCTCAAGCAGGTCCTGCCTAGAAACAATGCACCAGGACAAAGGAGCCGGTGTCCTGGGCTGGGGACATGTGTACAAGACGTAGAGGTTGGAAGGGACCTCCAAAGGTCATCTAGTCAAACCCCTCTGCAACAAGCAGAGCCATCTCTGACTAGAACAGACTGCCCACAGCCCCAGCCAGCCTGACCTTGAACGTCTCCAGGAACGGGGCCTCTACCACCTCTCTAGGCAGCCTCAACCACTCTCAGGCTAGAGAGCTTTTTCCTGACATGTAGCCTAAATCTGCCCTTTTCCAGCTTCAAACCATGACCCCTCATCCCATCGTTACATGGCGGTAACCCGGGCGTGCACTCTGCCCCATCGCACCAGGGCAGAGATAAGGATGAGTCAGGCCCCAGGGGTCTGGGGCATCTCCTGTCCAGGCATGCAGGCAGCTCCCAGCACACCCACTTGATCCCAGAAGGACTGGCAAGCTTCATTCCTCCTACACATCCTCAGCAGAGTGGCTTGGACCCGAGTACCTCCTGACCAGCAGCCTACCAGGCTATGAGCTACCTCCCTGCAGCATCAGTGCAGCCCTGCCAGCACCACTCCTGCTCTGTGAGATGATATCTTCAGCTGCTGCTGGGGTATTAACCCCTTGTCCCATTCAAGGGCTCCTTGGCAGAGCCAGCATTTCTCCTCTTGGCACCCAAGAGGGAAAGGAGACCCCGTGGTGTCCTACACAAGACACAGAGCTTGCTCAGGGCATGTGAGCACAAGGCTGGTTGTGCTGCAAAAGCCAGAACTACCCTGGAGGGGGTAATCTGCTCCCACTCAGACCTGTTGCATAACCAGGCAGGTCCTTCCCCCCAGGGATGAAGGAGGGACCAAGAGCAAAGCCCATCCCTGCCATCTTAACAGCAAAATCCCCGTGGGGCTTTTTTGGGGTGTATTCCCCTTCACCAGCATCCTCCCTTGCATCCCAACGGCTCACCCCATGGCAGCAGGAAACTGCCATGGGAACAGACTCCAGGGACCATGGAATCACAGAATGGTTTGGGCTGGAAGGGAATTTCAAATCTCATCTAGTCCAACCCCACCTACCATGGGCATCTGCAACCAGAGCAGGTTACTCAAAGCCCCAGGTTCCAGCCTGACCTGGAATACTTCCAGCATCTCCCACCTCTCTGGGCAACCTTGGGCCAGCATCTCACCACCTACCCCCAGGATGAAAAATGTCTTCCTTATAGATCTAAGAAAGGTTTATCTCCCCTTTTTTTGTCTAAAACCATCACCCTGTCCTATCAGAGCAGCCTCCAGTGCTGGGCTGCAGATGTGGCTGATTTCCTCTGAATTTCACTTCAGCTTTTGGCAGTGAAGGGGGGGAAGGATTTAAGTCTATTTCTGGCACCAGAAGTGAAACAGCAGCGCAGGAAAGGGACGGCAGTTCCAGTGTCAGAGGAGAAGGGGGGTGGTGCTGCCATCCACAGGACTCCCCAAAACCCCACTGCTGGGTCAGCAGAACAGCTGCTGCGTTGCACTGATGCTGGGGTAGCAAAACCTCGCTGTGGGTCTGGGGGATGTGGGTCGGGAGGGGGATGCGGCGGCCACCTGGCACCACTGCAACTGAACTTAACTCTGCGCTGGCTGCTGCCAGGCTTTGGGATCTTTTTTTGCTTTTATGAGCATAATTTCGTAGGAAGGAAAGAGCCTTCCATGTGAGCAGGTCACTGACAGCCAGACTCCGGGAAGCCTGTAGCTGCGGGGACTCCCCCTTGGCAGCCCCTAGACCAGTTCTCTGCTTTCAGGTCCCACCCAGTCACCGCCTGCCCAGCCAGGCTGCAAATCCTGCACGATGCTGACTGGGAGATGCGAGGGGGGACGCTGCCCAGCCCAGCTGCTCCTCCTCTAAGCCCTCCGGTAAACCCAAAGCAGCCTCACACAGACGGGGAGAAGCTGGATCCCACAGGAACCCCAGGCAGATCGCACGCCTGCTCCCTGCGAGACGCAGAGGAGGAGAGGGCAGCGTGTGTCTGCTTCAGCTCCTTCCAGGACCTGCCCAGCTTACGCAGTTTGTGGCTCGGGAGCTCCAAAATGCTCCGCAGCACCGCCCGCAGCTCTGCGCTCGCCACCAGCGCAGCACAGAGCACCAGTCGCAGCCAGTTGGTGCCCCGTGAGGCAAAGCCCTGACCTGACATCCCAAGCCCACACATGGGTGAGATCCGAGTAGCTTCAGGCAGGGGGTGGATGCTCCTCACTCCATGACCCCCCTGCTAGTTGCAACCACCACCCTCTTCCCCATCCAAGCTGTTTCCCAGCACAGGGTGGGCACTAAGTGGCCCCTCCACTGCCACAATCCTGCAAATACAACCAGCACCCTGTTGATACCCATCGGTGAGCTGATGGGGGTCCCTGGGACTGCCCTTGATGGGGCTCACTGCCTGCTCCCTGGGACTGCCCCAGCACAACCATGGCCCTACATGCGGGCCACCACAAACCAGATGGTTGCAGTCACACCAGCAGCTTGGACATCATCAAATGAGGAACAGGGAAGGCAGGATGGCTCTCGGGGGCCGTGAGGCAGCCCCCAGCGTGGCCACTAAGCAGCGAGCAGTTGTGGTGTCTTCTCACCATTAACCATGCCCACGCTTCTGCCGGCGCGCGGGGAAGAGCTGCAAGTCAGATTTGGGGGATAATAAACAACACCCCAGGCAAGAAGCACCAGCAAGCCCCTGCTCCCCTGTTGCCCCCCGGCCCAGCAGGGATTTGTGAATGAAAACACCCTTCGTCTTGGCACTGCGAATTTCCTCGATGCACACGGGTGAGGAGGGGGGGAAATCCTGGAATTATGAGGCTCCAGCACCAATTAGGGCTGTTTACATTGACGTAAAGTCTGGGTGAAGTCCCCACCCCTGCTCCCAGCATCTTTATGAAGTTACTGCTGCTGACACTGAC
This sequence comes from Rhinopomastus cyanomelas, assembly GCA_013400115.1. NCBI lineage: Eukaryota > Metazoa > Chordata > Aves > Bucerotiformes > Rhinopomastidae > Rhinopomastus > Rhinopomastus cyanomelas. The sequence goes on from VXBP01003849.1 coordinate 881,157, forward strand.
AAATGCAGGAGGGAAAGTCCCGGAGAGCACGGGTCCAGCCCAGCGCCACGTGGGCGTTTTCAAACCAGCACCGAGAGAGGCAGCTCCTGTAACACCCCCACAGCCCACCCTCATCCCAAGTGGGGCAGACAGGACCCTCAGACCTCCCCGCTGAGAACCACCAGCATCCCCTCAGGGCCAAGCACTTGCAGAGAAGGACGACGAAGCAGCAGGATGCAGTGAAACTCTCCACATCTTGGAACACTGGATAAACAGGGTCCACGTTCCCTTTTCCCAATTTAAGACCCTCAGGCCACTGTTGCTGACTGAGGGAGGGTGTTTGGGGACCACTCTCCCCCCATCGCTCACCACTGCTATATTGGAGCAGGATATTCCAGGCTCTATCATCACTGGAGGACCCATGGAAAAGAACTAGCAGCTTCAGGGCTTAAAAACCCCCAGGAAAGCCTTTTTTTAATCCCCCCACCCTCCCCCCCATAAAGGGAAAGTCTCTGAAGCTGGTCCCCACCACCCACATGGCAGTCCAGACACAGCACTGGGTGCCAGCTTGGGCATGCTGCATGTGAACCCTCAAGCTCAAGAGGCTGGCCAAGCCAAGGTAGTCCCTTGGCTGGCAAGGGGCTGGCTGGGAGCAGAACAGAGTGAGTGAGTGCATGGTGGGAGGACTGGGGGTTGGGAGGCTGTTGATGCCCAAGAAGAGATCATAGACATCATGAGGGTTGCAAATAGCTGTGGAAGAAAGGGATGGAGGCTCATTGCAGCCATGCTGGAGGGGCCATGGGGCTGAGCCCAACATGTTTAGTGGGTTTTGGGGAACAGCATCGGGTGAGCCAGCAGCAGGTGAGTTTTGACACCAAGAAAGGCACATGAAAATGGAGCAAGTGATTCCCACATGCTTCCGGGCTCTGAAGTGAGCAGAACCCCCTTGGGAAGGAGAACTAAATGTGGTGGTGGATCAATGGAAAACACTTGGCTCACCGCCATGCCAGCAGGGAGAGGCACCACCAGAAAGGAAGAGAAGGTGATGGAGGAGGAGGAGGGGTTGGAGCTGGCAACCGCTGCCCACTGCTCCTTCCTGTGGTGAAACCCAAGAGCAGGGAGGGAAAGGAGGAGAAACCCCTGGGTGATGGGATGGTGAGAGGACAGAAACACTGGCCTGAGGAAATACTAAGGTGGGCAACCAGCCCATGGGAAGGAAATGATTTCCTTTTTGTTCCCCAAACAGAGCTCAGCAGGAGAGCTGGGCCTGGGGAGCTCCCCACCGCTGTGCAGAGGAAAAGCTGGAAGCTCAGCAGGATTAAAGTGATGGACTAATGCCCTTCCCAACGATAAACATCCACCGGGCAGCTATATGGACAGCAAGAGCATCTGCGGGAACATTCACAGTGACAGAAAGCACGGGCAGGAGAGGAAATCTCAGGCTGCAGAACCATAATCCAGCAGGATCTGGCAGTAAATTCTCCCCACTGCCACCCAGCCACTGGAAAAGCAGCAGGTTAGCTCCGTTTAGTAGGAACAGAGGGACTTCAGAGCGGGTTCTCACAGCCTGGGCTGCATGGCTGCGCATGAGTGATGCGCAGCGGAGCGGTGCCCGGGCGGTTCCAGGCACGGCACCCGAGGCATCGCCTCGCCCCGCACCATGGGGCCCCTTCTTTGGGAGCAGATTATGGATTAGAAATTATTTAACAGGCACTGCAGAACCCCGCGCCTCTCAGCTGGCAAAGGCGCTGGTCTCCACATGCCGCGGCCAGCAGCCCGCAACGGGGCAATAAGGGGAACCTCTCCTTCCCTCGCCATGCCCTGACACCCTGCCAGGGAGCAGAGCTTCCAGCAGCTCAGGCTGAAGAGGGCAAATCCCCTTTCACCCACCCTGGCAGGACTTTCACCCGGTGTCCCAGCACGGGGACAATGCTGCTGGATCACAGCTTAGAGCTGAGCTTGAGGCGCTGGGCAAAGCTCAGCGGTGCCTGCGAGCTGACTCAGGGCAACAACAGAGTGGACATGAGCAACTTGAACTTGATAACGAAGGAACTCCCTGCGCTGGGCCACAGGCAATGTCTCCCAGGGTCGGGTCTGCTGGGTTTGGCGCAGCCGGAGTTCGTGCTGTAGGGAAGTCCTCGGGTGTCTCTTACAGAACGTTGGGGATTGGAAGGGACCGGAAAGATCATCTAGTCCAAACCCCCAGCCAGAGCAGGATCAACTAGACCGAGATGCACAGGAACACATCCAGGTGTGTTTTAAATGTCTCTGGAGAAGGAGACTCCACAACCCCCCTGGGCAGCCTGTTCCAGTGCTCCATCACCCTCACTGTGAAGTTCCTTCTGACATTTGAATGGAACCTCCCATGTTCCAGCTCACACCCATTGCCCTTTGTCCTATCGCTAGATGACACTGAGAAGAGCCTAGATCCATCCTCCTGACACCCCCTGAGCCACACAAGCCTCAAGCATGGAAAACAACCCTCCCCATCAACACTTTCTCAGTTTAGCAACCAATACTTCCTCCAGTGACATCTGCCTGCCAGGGCTTTGAGCTGGGGCACTGTAAGTTCCCACTGCTGTAAAGCCATGGGAGGGTAAAAGAAACCCACCCCTTTTGTTTTGGGAGCCCAGCAGCTGGAAGGACTCCTGTTCCAGTGATGCTATTAGTGGTTTGCTGTAACACTAATTACACAGCAGGGGCAATGAAGGAGGGCTCAGCCCTTGTTGTACTTCTTTTTCCCCTTAAATAGCTCCTGCAGCAGTGGGGCAGGGAAGCTGTGGCTCCTTGGAATGATCTTCTGTGCAGTTAAGCCCAGCCTGGGATGGACCCAGCCAAGGTAGAGCTGAGCTTTGACCTGGAGGGGAAGCAGAGGTTCCTCACCTGCCAGGAAGATGCTGGAAGCTGCATCTGTAGCAGGGATGGGCAGTAAAATGTCCCCACTGCTTTCACAACCCCCTGTAGGGTCTGAAAAGGGACAGTTTTTCCTCTCTGAAGGGGGAATTAACCTCCCTCCCTCCCTGAATGTAACAGCAAGGCATCCTACCTAAGGAGCTTGGTCACGCTGTGCTCAGACCTGACCCCGACGCCAGATACCTGCCGTGGTCCCTCACTCAGGATTGGTAGAGAAAAAGTACTTTTTATGAGGCTGCTACCTGGACCCCAGCACAAACAGGAGCAAGGGGCTGCCTCATTTCCCCAGTGTCCAGCCTGGGAGCAAATCCCATCATCAACCAGTTAATTTTTGTCTTTTTTATCCCCCTCCCACATCACCCCAGGATTCTGTGCCCTGACAGCAGGGTTGTGCCATCCCCAGGAGCTGCTGCCCATCCTCACACAAACAAAGGGTGGATCACTCAGCTGCCAAGCCCAGGTTTCTCATCCAGCCCCACTGGGGAGGGGGTTTCTGAGCAGCCTGGACCGCAGCAGAACACAGAGCCCGTTGCTGGAGCACTGCTCCTGTCACAGGGCTGCAGGTGCAAGATCTGCTGTTACAGACACCATGGGGAAAAAAATGAATCAAGGAAGCTTCTTGTCCTGAGACCCAGGTGAAGGGAAATGAACTGTGAAGAGGAGATATCGGGTAGTTGAAACAACCCAGACTGGCTCAGGGCAGGTCGGCACCACCCGGGATGGCCTGGGTGAGTTTGTACCATCCTGGGAGAGGAAAGGGCTGGAGAGAACCAGCTCTGGGCATCACCTCCCTCTGGTCCTGTATGGAAAACAAACCCCCAAAGCTGTTGTGTGTCTCTGTCAAGGCAGCCCTAGCTCTGGCTTTCATGCCTGGCTGGAGACTGTGATAGCAGAGACCCAGTAACTGGGTCAGAGCATCCATCCATGCAGGCAGAGCCAGCGAGGACAGGGCAGGAGGCTCAGACCTGCCCAAACCCAGGTCCACCAGCCCAAGCACAGACATCATGCCCAGTTTACACCCAGGAGAGCAGGTCGGAGCCACTCGGAGGAAGAACAGACAACATCTCCAGCAGACAGGGACTGCTTGTTCTGCCAGGAGCTGCAAAATAAACCCCACACATGGCTTGCCCTTTGCACACCTCCAACAGCCCCCTTCTCCCCCTGACCCACATCTGTGTTTGCTGCTGGGTCCAGGGAGACCCACAGATACTCCCACACAGAGCTGGGACATGAGTGGCTCCCAACAAGCATCCACACATGATGTACTGGGGGCATCTGTCCTCTTTTGGCCCCCAAACCCCTGCAAAGGCTGTAGCCAGAATTCCCAACACTGAGCAGATGGCACAGCACAGGGAGGTGGCACAGGCAGCACCAGCCCCATTTCAAGCCTTCATCAGTGCTGGAGGCTCTTCTTCACTCCAGGGATGTTTTACCCCATTACTGCAAGGTGATGGGGCACTTCCTCCCCTTTATGGGAGTTTCCCCCATTTATATGGGGTTTGATGGCTTTTTCCCCTCCTACAACCTGGAAGAATGTTTTGTGGATGGGCTGCTGTAACCAGACTGGAGAGAGGGATGGAAGCAGATGGGGAACAGGCTCATCCTTGTTGCAGGTCGGTGGTCCGAGCCCTGAGCGATGCAGCCAGGTGCTAAAGGCCAGTCTAGCTTGAAGGTTACCCAGGTCAGAGAAATCTAAGATGCACAAGCCTTTGCAAAAGGGCAAACCCATCCTTAGAGGCCACTACTAAAGGAGCAAAAAACCTCTCCAGCTCCCACTGCTCATTTGTCACCCAGGTTTTGGGTGCTCCAGAACCTGGTGGGTGCAGCAGCCCCAGCTCTCTCCTCTTTCCAGGCCAGGAGCAGCCTGAACCAGCCTCCCCGGGCAGTCATTCAAGCCTGCCTGTGCTTTGCAGCAACCCCAGGCCAAGCTGAGCCCAAATACGGAGCCACTTTGGCTCATCCCATCCCTCACAGCATGGCAGCGGGTCTCAGTTCAGCCCCAAAAGCAGCTGGGGTGGGGGCAAGGGCAGGTTTGCACCCCGTCAGTGCCAGCCCCAGCACAACTGACCCGTAGCTCAGACATCACCACCTCCATCCTGCTTGCTGCAGCCCCTCACCCTTGAGGCAGGATGTGGGTGAGAGCCTGGGTGGGGGTACAGAGCAGAACCCCCGCACTCCAGACACACATTCCAGCGGCTTTACCCTTCGGAGTCTCAGCGGCTAGAGAATTCCAGCTATTCCAGCATCTTTATCTTTTTTGGCTACAACTTCTCTTTCGGCCACGTTATAAATTAAGAGCTGCTTTGCTTTTAACCTCCTCCAAGCTGCACCTTTTAACCTCCTTCCCTCCTCTGGCTGCTGGCAGGAAGGGGGTTGCTCCTCTCCGGGGCCGATGCTCTCGCCTCAGAGGTCTGCCGCAAGCCAGCCAGCCTGGTTCTCCCTGTCTCTGCTCTCCCTGGCTCAGGGTGCCAACAAAGGCTCCTTGCAAAAGGAGCTTGTCATCGCTGATGGATGACGTGGCCGCGCAGCGGCTGGAGCCAGGGAGCCGGGATGTGTCTCAGCCAGCCACCTGGATGGCACCAACGGGCTCTTGGCCAGCGACGCAGCGGCTGCCAGGGCTCTGCGGTGCTTCCCGGGCAGGGGGACAACCCAGGGTGTCACTGGGGAGAAAGGGGCCACCTTTGCTCAGAGCTGGATCAGGGGTCCAGACATCACCTGGGATGAAGCTGGCATGCAGCCATCCTGACCTCCATCCCGGCTGTGCTGGTGGCCAGTGGGTTCAGAGGGGCCGGCTGGCAGATAACAGACAGGTTGCTCTGCTCACTGAGCTCTGAGAAATAATTCTCTCCATCCTATGCAGCTTCCTACATAAGGTATCAGTGCTGCTCTTGATTAGAGAAAAGCTTCCCATATTACAGGCTTTTGGCTCCGGGGAGGAACGGGTTGGCCAATTGCAATTATTAAGACATTTAAAGTGCATTTAACCCAGGAGCCCTTATTTTCCCCTTTCAATGTAACCACTAATTCCTCCTAAATGGTCTGCTCCTCGCTCCCAACCAGACAAAGGCTTTAATGTTCGCCTGAAAAGGCTTATGGCACAGGCAGGCGAAGGAGAGCGGAATGAAAGGCTGGTGCAGCCTCCAAGGGGAAATCAAAGGCGCTGACTGGAGCTGAGAGTGGCTCGGAGCCCGCGAGATAGAGGGGCAGGGTCCAGGCAGGACCAGGCTGGAGGCTCAGGGTAAAGCTCAGCAGGATGAGGAGAGGCGTGGGGAAAGGTTTGCGTGCTGCCACCGGAGAGCCTGGCCAAAGCCACCCCAGCTTAATGCAGCAGTGAAGGGTCACCCCAAGGAGGCAGAGGGGAGCACTACTCGCTGTCCTCCCCGGACACCACAGGATGCTCAGCCCTCCCCGTCCTTGACCGTGTCCGAGTTGGCTGCTGGAGAAGAGAGACATCATCTTGCTGCTTCGGGGGTCCTGGTCCAGAGACATCAATCCCCCAGGACACCAACCCCTGCCACCAGAGCTCAGGGGCAGCCCGTGGCCACCCCACCAGCAATGAAAACCCAGGGCTTGCCTGGGAGCTTTGTGCTTTTATCCAGAGCCAGGTGCTTATTTGTCTTTTGGCTGCCACTGGATCTCCCTCGGGCAAGAGCCCAGGCCTGGGGGCGATGGATTTGTACCAGGGATGGAGCTGGGGCCAGTCTGCAATAACATCACCTCATCCTCACAAGCCCAGCAGCCTCACCGGGTGCTCCTCTCCCCATAAAACACAGACCCAATGCTCCGGATGGAGCCCAGCTCAGCACAACCAGCACCCCCATCCCCAAAGCCCAGGGGTCACCTCCAAAGGGGTCCAGAGCCCCAGCGGGACACCCAGCCCCTCACACTTCATACCTCCTGGAGCAAGGGGCTTGTGAAGGAAGGGGTTTCACTCCCCCCCACCCCAAGCCCTGTCTTGCCTGTGGGTTCCCTCTCCCAGCTGAAGCTATCGCTGCGCTCGGCCCCAATGGGTAAAACAGATGCGGCAGCAGATGCGAAAGTCATCGGCTCCTTCGGGGCGGGGAAGAGACGGGCCAAAAACAGCAGAGCAGGACGGGCAAAGGGAAAGCAGATTTTTTTCATGGTGGGGTTTTTTTTTGGCGCTGGGGTAACCAGGAGGCGGCACGGCGGAGTCGGTGCGAGCCCAGCTACGCCGGATCCAGACCTTTTCCCTGGGGTTTATTTCCCAAACAACAACAACAAATTGGTTGCAGATTCCAAAGCGGGCGGGGAAACAGAAGGAAATCAAACCAAAATCCTTTGGCTGCAGAGATTAAAGGGGATCAGAGGCCAAACACACAGTCAGCACCCAGCTCCTACCACTCCCATGGCAGAGGCAGCTCTGCATTGGGGCTGCAATTAAACAGCTGTGTTTGCCTTAAAGTACAATTCTGAGCTCGTTCAAACACCATTTGTGCAGAGTATCACAGGACTGCAAGCAAGCAGGCTTTCAAAAACATATTTTGTGGGGTGGCCTTGAATTTTTGACCAGGGAAGGAGGCAGGAGAATACACAGAAGGCGACCGCACCTCAGCGGCAAGGATGTGCAAGCTAGGGCCAGGACTGCCGTCCCCCGTGAGAGGAGATGCAGATGATCAGCTGCCAGCAAACACGGGGTTAAAGCTCCAACCAGCCCCTCTATTAAAAGCTGAGCACATTTAATGGTTTAATATTAACTGAAGCGTGACAGTAGGATTTCAGCCCAACTGTCCTGCCTTAGAGCCTCAACAAGGGCTCTGGCTCTCCAGGGCGCAGGAGAAAACCCTACACCAAGCTGATATCCCCTCCAGCGTCCCTCTGAGCCATGAGATGAGGTGTCAGCAGCCCTTCTGGCACAGCTGGGGGGTCCAGACACCCCTCACACACCTCACCGCGTGTGTGGCGGTGGAAAGCTCGCCTCGGCTTACAGCAGGTAGCGCTGGCCAGCTCGGCAGATAGTCAATACCTAATTTGAGGTTTAGCCTTTCAACCATTTCCCATTCATTTCAGCAAATGGATTGGCCTCCCACATCTGCGGGAAGATCGAAGGGGCCCCTCTGCCCACCCCACTGGCTGGCCAGGGTGGCAGGTCTGCAGCTGCCAGACCCTCCCTCCCAGCAGCTCAGGGGTGTTAATGGGAAGTCGATGCGATGGCTAACGACAGCTCTGGCTTTGACCTTCGCTCGGGATGAGGGACTGAGCTATTCTGCTCGGGAAATCGTGACTTCAGCCCTCTGGCTGGTTCAGGAGGGTAATTGCAGAGGGGCTGCCAATTGGGAGCTGGGGTTACTGGTTCACATCCACTCTGGGTTTCAGGTTCCTTGGCACTCACCCTGCTGCAAACAGCTGAGCTGGGACCATCTCCCACTGCTCAGCCCTTGCCCAGCACTTCTACAAGAGTTGCTCTGCCACCCACCACCTCCACATCTCACCACACACTCCTGCTCACACAGACACCTCCAAATCTCACAGGGCAGCACAGCTGCAGCTTGGCCATTGAGACAACATCCAGCCTCCTCTTGTGAGGGTCACAGCAGCCCTTACCTGAAAAGGCATCCAGCTGGTGCACCAAAGCACAGTGGTTCTACTCTTTCTGCCAGTAGCACCATAACCACCCCAACACAGGAGCAGAGCCAGCCCTGCCAGGAACAAGGTTAAGGCCAAAAGCAGCTCTTCCATCTTAAATACCCCGTCTGGGAGCCTGATGATGGGAAATGATCCCCCACCTTGGAGCTCACTGATCAGGTGATGATTCTCACCTTGGAAACCCAAGGTGAGAATGAATCATCACCAATGATTCATAGAACAGTTGGGTTGGAGGTGACCTTGAAGACCATCTAGTTCCAGCCCCGCTGCCACAGGGAGGGACACCTTTCACCAGACCAGGTTGCCCAGAGCCCCATCCAACCTGGCCTTGAACACTTCCAGGGATGGAGCAGCCACAGCCTCCCTGGGCAGCCTGTTCCAGTGCCTCAGCACCCTTGTAGTAAAGAACCTCTAACCTGCATCTCCTCTCTTTCAGCCTAAAGCCATTCCCTCCTGGCCTATCATTACCTGCCCTTGGAAAAAGGTTGTCCTCAGCTTTGTTGTAACCCCAGTTTTGGTACTGGAAGGCTGCTATAAGGTCTCCCCAGAGCCTTCTCCAGGCTGAACAGCCCTGAGTCTCCCAGCCCATCCTCACAGAGGTGGTGCTCCAGCCTCTGATCCTCTTCACGGCCCTCCCCTGGACCCTCTCCAAAGTGAGGATCCTCACCCATAAATGTGGTGACCTACCAAGCCAGGTCAAGCACGAGCCCCTCCACACAGCAGATGAGAAAAGCCCACATCTCACAGAAAAGGACCAGCAGTTCCACCTGCTGCCATGGGACCTTCTGGGACCTCGCTGTCCCCTGCAGCCAGGATGTCCGGGCCAAGCAGCCCCCCACACAGGGATGGTGGTTTTTTGGGGACAGCTGGATGCAAAGGTCGCTGTTGCCCTCTGCTGGTCCAGGGACAGGGCGAGCGGGGCAGCCCAGCTCCCACCCTGGGGTCCAGCACCCTGGTCTGGAAGGGACCCTGCTGTCCCTTCCTGTCACCAGTGTGCTGAGTGCATCCGTGCTCAGCCAGGCTCATGGACACACTCTTCCATCCCACTGGCCAGCAAACACCCTTCCTGGTCCCAGGTCCCTGTCTTCTCTCTGTCTTGCAGCCACCTCCGCAGGCTGAGCATGCAGAGACACTCAGCTGAGCTGGAGTGTAGGTCCTGAGTGGGAAATTCATCAGGTCTCCTGGGAACAAATCAAACCTCCATCCCTGGAGGGCTGAAAACTACCTCCTGTGTCACAGGGCCCCCAGAGCCACCCTGGCCCCCAGCCCTCCACCCACCACCAGGCAGCAGCTCTCGATCCCAACAGGTAGCTCCGTCCTCCAAGCTCAGCATCTTTCCCTCTTACAAACAAATCAACAGGAGGTACTCGGGGACTGACAATCAGAAGGCTAAGTCTGCATCTTGCTAAATTCAGAGCTGTGGTTGCCATCCTGGAGCTCCACAGGGGCCCAGCCAACACTGTCCTGGCCACAGTTTCCCAGGCTTGGCACTGGGGATGCTGAGCCGGTCCCTGACTGGCAGTTCCCAGCCATATAATGGCTTTGAAATCTCCAAAGCACACAGGGAGGAGGGAGTGTTGAGACCAGTGGGAAGGGGAAACGGCTCAGGACCACCTTGGGCCCCTGGTTGTGTGGCAGCGACACTGGCAGCTGCAGCAGCTGGAGGAGCTGAGCACGGGCTCAGCCACATGTCTCAGCTAAGGGAGCTGAAGGTCTTGTGTGTGCATGGTACCTCCTGCCACTGGTCCCCCGGGCACGGGGCTGTGCTGAGGTCCAGAAACCCCCAGTGCCAGCCCTCCAGGGAGATGACCCAAACAACCTTGTCTTCCCCGAGCAGGGAGCCAGAAGCACCAACCACCCATGTTCCTGCATGTCCTACACCCAAACCCTGCACTGTGCTTAAAAACCCTGTCAATAAGCATTAAGAAAGAATCCAGCTCCCTAGGGAAGGGAAAAAATCTGTAGGGTTAAGATAAAGACATGATGACAGAGCAAGACAGGGTGTTATCTCAGGCATGGTGGAAGGAAACAGGAGCTTGGAGGGAGGGAGGTGGAGCATGGGGCTGTTTTCCCCTGCAAGACAGCAGCCTGCCAGGCTGAAGGTCAGGAGGGATCTGTAGCAAATCAGCTCTTAATTGGAAACGAGCACGGCAATCGCAGCCGGCCGCGGCTACCTGTGCAACGATGCTGTGAGCCAGCTGCCCTGCCGGCTGTCCTACGGCTCTGCTGCCCGAGCAGGAGCTCTTCCTTCTCCCACCAGCATAAGCAGGAGCAGCTGAGCAAAGCCGTGGCTTTGGGGATGCAGCCGCTCCTGCATCCCTTTCAAGGGAGGAGAGCAGAGAGAGCAGCAGCCCCATATCCCGCTACCTCCCAGCAAGAGCGAGAGGAGGGGGAGAAAGACCCTGTTTCAAAGACACATGGAAAAACCACAATTTCCTAGAAACTTTGCATCTGCTGGAGCTGGGGGGCTGCTCTGACAGGGGCAGCCTGGGCTATATTGGATCCATACGTTACACCATGCAACTGGAGCCAAGATCTCGCTGTGGGATTTGCAGGGCCCCATCAGCAAAAGCACCAGAGGCTGAGGTGTTCCCAGGCAGCTACAGCCCACGTGATGGACAGACATCGCTGCTCAAGCGGCAAGTGGTCAAGGAGAGTGGCAGCCCAGCCACAGAGAGTTCCTTGCCTGCACTGAGGAACATTGTGCCTCAAATTCCCAGCCCAGTGCCGTTAGCAATTCCAGTCACCGTCCCCACAGGTGTCCTCCCTGCGGACAGCTGGGAAGCTCATGGAGACGATGGTGGCCAATATGGAGGAGCCCATGGCTGGTTCTGCAACCTGATTGCTTCCAACACGTAGAAGGTGGCCAACCTCTGCAACAAGGTGGACCTCCTGGAGAAGCAGCTTGCAGGCTGCGCCAGCACCGAGTGCCACAGAGGTCTCTGCTGGGGAGTTGGCCAAAGCAGAGGATTACAGGCAGGCAGAGGCAAAGAGCGGTTGAGACCACAACCCCCTAACAAGGTCCTAAGCAAATAGGTCCCAGATGTGAGCCTTCCCATCAGGAAGCAATAAACACACACCCGCAATAAAGTGAGCTGCTAGAGCCCTGCAGTGCAGCAGTGGCTGCTTTTTCTGGGGAGGGGGGTGCTTCCCCTCTGCCCCACCTCATCATCCATGGGCAGAAATGCCCGTCCATGTGATGCCCATCTGGGACTTTTTGGGGGAAATCAAGCCGAGGGTTGGTCCTTGCCTGAGATGATGACCCAGCTCTGCTTCTCATAGTAGTTTTGGGTAGAAAAGGTGGACATCCCACTCTCTCCCCTGTGCTGCCTCAAGGTACCTGGAGGTAAGCAGAGTTCTGGATGCTCAGCTTGGCATCACCAGCTGGAGGGACTTCCATGGATCTGGTTCAACCAGCTGGCCGCTGGCCTGTTCTTGTTCGTATTTGCTCTGCCCCTCTACCCAGCAGACCTTCATCACTTTTCCTTGGAGATGGAGAGGCTGGACGTGAAGGTCATTGAGCCCCAGAAGCTCTACAACACCCATCTGAAGCAGACGGGGGTGAATCCTGGGGAAGCTCCTCTGCCCAGTCCCACCCAGCACACAGCTCCTTGTGGTGACCAGCTGGTCTGGGAAGGGTGCAGGCGAGAGCAGGGCAGAGGGGACATGCCTGAAATGAGCTTTGCCCATAAACAACCTGGTGGCCCAGGATGCAGCCAGAAGGAAAAGCACTGTGCCTTCCTAAGCTGAACAGCTCCTCTACCTCGATGGTGGTCAGGGAGATGAGTCCCTGCCTGGAAATGCTTTCCCTGACTCCATCTCCTTTTTTTTACCTTTCCATTAGTGCTCTTGGTGAGACAGATCTGCTGCCTGCAGGCATTTCAGAAACCAAAGTAAAGACCAAAAGCCAGGAACAGGGAGGGGTGTGTGTGTGGGGGTTGCTCTTCTCCTCAAAGTTCAGTGTGGTTTAACAAAACCTAGCTGTTCCTACTGGAGCTGCTTTCCCAACATGGAGCTCTTGTGTGTCACAGCTAACTCAGAGCTGCTGCCTTTAAGAGGGCTGCTTCTGATTTACACCAGGGCCAGGAATCTGCTCCCGGTGTCCCCAGCAAGCAGCAGGATGCTCAGGGATTAAGACTGACATGCATCGCCCCTGAGGGACAAGGAGAAGCTGTCCCTGCTGGTTCCCATGGGAAGGGAGGGGGAGGGGGAGAGTCATTAAGCAGCTCCTTACCCTGGGAATAATTAATCTGCGAAGCCCTCGAGGAGGAGGGAATGGCTGTGTCGCCCTCTCCACGCAAGTCCCCCTCTGGTGGCTCCCTGCTTGCCCACATATGAGGTCTTCAAGAGGGTGTGGAGATAACCTCAATTCTCCAGAAGCAGCACTGGGAGGCAAGCTGAGCCCCATCTTGGCCATCCTGGTGGGCAGCTGGAGTGTGTGGTGCCTGGGGCAGGCTGAGTGTTCCCCTAGCCCACAGGCAGCCTTTGCTGGTGTGGGGTTCATCTGGCACAGTGGGAGCGTGGGCAGCAATCCAGCCCTTGGAGCTGCTTTCTGTTTGGGCTCGGCTGGCTTTTAGTTACTGCATCCAGGGCAGGAGCAGGAGCAGGGCTGCCTGTCCCCACCGGCTCTGTCCCACGTGAGGGGCTCTGCACCAGCTCAGCATCTCTTGCTGCTTTTGAGCAAAACATCATTGACTGCAGCCCATGGCTGCTCCACCGCTGTGGTCCATGGACAGCCTCCACCACTGCTTAGCATCCCCTGGGATCCTATTTTGGTCTTGAGGGCGAACCCCTCATTGCTTAGGCAAAGCCCAGGATGCAGCTCCCAGGGCAGGAGGTGGCATTGTGTTCAGATGGGAGGAGGGCAATGGATGGGGAGGCAACCCGCATCCTCCAGCAAACCTCCTGGGGACAAGGCAGGGCTCCAGAAAGCCGCTACTGAGCGCAGCAGCTCTGCGAGAGCCAGGGCTCTGCACGAGCAGCAGGGCTGGGTTTGATGGAGCCTGCGAGACGTGCTCGCCCCGCCGTCTCCTGCCACCTGCGGCAGCCCCTTCCCCAGCCCCGGCCTTTGATCTGCCTCCAGCTCCCGGCTCTCCTCGGCGTTTGCTGCCCGGGTTTCTCTCAGCAGGGATTTTCCAGACCACCTGGGTAGAAGCGTTCCTGCATTCCGCCCTGCGCCCCGGTGCCGGCGTGGGAACAGGGAGCAGCTCAACCCTGCCTCTGCCCGACCCGCTGGCCCAGGCCAAACCCCTGCATCTCCAGAGCAGTCGCTCTCCCCCACTTCCCCCACGCTGCCAGCTCCGGCAGGGCCAGTGGTCAGGGTTCGCAGAAGCTTTTTATTCAGCTGTGCCAACAGCAGCAGGTCTAAAGCCGCTCTGCAGCGGGGACTGGCAGGGTTTAATCAACCCAGGCGCTCAGGAGGCTTCACCAGCTTGACCTGCCTAGCTCTCCTGGAACCCATGTCTCCCTGCTGCACACACCAGGCTGAGCTGCACAACAGCCACTCAGCCCTGCCAGCTCCCCGCTGCTCACTCCAAAGCCAAAAGGCCAGCGTGTCCCAGTTTGCTGCTGGGTTGGGGCGGAGAGTGGCTCCAGCAACATTTGTAGGATGCAGGATGGGGCTGCTGGATCTGTGCTGGTGCTGCAGCCCCTGTGACCCTGCTCCAGCATCACCAATAGCATTAACCCCCCACCCCATGCTACAGTATCACAGCTGGTCCCTCGGGGTGCCCCCAGTCAGACCCATCACTCCATCACCTGCTGGTGACAGCCAGCCGAGCAGGGAGGACCCAGCCTGCAGGATGCAGCCCCCGCTCCCCCCATGTCCAAGACGAAGCAGCCTCCGGTGGTTTCGCCCCCCCTCCTTCCTTTGCCGGCTGTTTTTCTCCCCCTCTCCTCCTTCCATCAAGCAGCAAATATGCTTTCAGAGCAATAAGACGGCTGTTCAGCCTTTGGAACAAATGTTCTCTGCCAGGCTTCGAGCACAGGGGCGGAGGGGGGACTCACACTGATTTAATGACAGTGATTTAAGCAATTTGATCCATTTTTATGGCGCATTTACAGTTAGGGGAAGGGAGAGAAAAAAAGAGAGAGGAGAGAGAGAGAAACGCAGGAGTGGAACGGAGGCAGGAAAGGTTAGGGAACGCACCCCAGCAGGCGCTCGGAGGGGGAGAGAGGCTGCCGCAAGCTGTTCCCCTCAGCGCTCTGCCAAGGCGAGCCCTTGCCAGCCTCCCGCGCCGTGATCCCAAATCTGGCTCGTGTCAGCGCTGGCTCACGGGGGGCTGCCGCTCACCCTGCAGGGTCTGCGAAGCCTGTGGAGATGGAGATGGGGAGAGACGAGGAAGGGCTGAGCCTGCAGCGGAGGGCGGCGTGCAGGCGTGCCCCATGCAGAGGTCTCCAGCCCCCCTGTGCTGCAGGGGGTTGAGGGGGTCAGGATGGGGCTGCACCCCCCCTTTCATTGGGGAAATGTCACAAGGGCTTATCCAAGCCCCAGCTTTCATCCTCCTGCCTTCACCAGGGGTCCTGGCTTGTTGTCTCTCCAGGATCCCATCTGTTTCTCGATGCCAGCAGCTATAAGGGCTGGGGATAAGCCCTTGGGGTGCTGAGGGACAAGCTGCCTGTGTCAATACACCATGTCCACTCGCAGCAGAGGTGGAAACAGAGCTCTGAGCGCAGCCAGCTCAGCAAACTGACAGCTCTGGCCAGCCGTTCCCGTTGCTGCACTGAGACCTGGCCCCCTCGTTGCACGTGTTCTGCACAGCTTCAGCCCGGCACCGTTCCCAGCGTGGGGAGCACAGCTGCTCTCTGGGGCCAGAAGCACTCGGTGTCTCCCAGCTGGCTTCCAGTGCTCAAAGAAATGTGGCCAGATGAGGGTCCTGCCGATGCATCCCACTGTGTGCAGCATCTTGCGTCCCCATGGGGCTCTCTGCAGGGAAGTGCTACCCCTGTGGAAATGCCACCGGCCCCATCTTGCCCTGTCTTTCACCTCCAGCCAGCTCTGACCCCTGGTGTCACGGAATCATAGAATCACTTGGGTTGGAAGTGCACTTTAAGACCATTAAGTCCAACCCAGCAGTGCCAGGTCAACACTAACCCCTGTCCCTCAGAATCTCATCTTCAAAGCTTTTCAGTCCCTCCAGGGATGGGGTCTCCACCACTGCTCTGGGCAGCCTGGGCCAGGTTTTACAACCCTTTCAAGAAGAAATGGTTCCTCATGGCCAACCTAAACTTTCCTGGCACAACCTGAGATCATTTCCTCCCATTTTGTTCCTTGGAAGAGACCGACCCCCACTTCACTCCAACCTCCTTTCAGGGAGTTGTAGAGAGCGAGAAGGTCTCCCCTGAGCCTCCTTTTCTCCAGGCTGAACACCCCCAGCTCCCTCAGCTGCGCCTCAGAGCACTTGTGCTCCAGACCCTTCCCCAGTTTCATTGCCCTTCTCTGGACACACTCCAGCCTCTCAATGTCCTTCTGGCAGTGAGGGGCTCAAAACTGAACCTGGGATTTGAGCTGTGGCCTCACCAGTGCTAAGGGGCAGGTGGCAGGCACTGCTCTGGTCCTGCTTGCCGTATGATTTCCAACAGTAGCCATGATATGAATTCCAGGATGCCCCAGCTCAGACTTACCTGCCATTCAACTCAGCCATTCTCCAGGGCAGGAGAACTGCCCAACAACCACCACTCCTCCATCAGGAAGAAAACCTGAAGGTGCCCATGCTTGGTGTGACAGCACTGGCCACCTATGGCTCCTATGGGAAACTTGGCTCCTATGGGAAAAGAAAGAAACCCCCCACAAAACCCCGTGGGTTCCCTCCCTGGGGTGGGACTGGAGCTGCTGCAGCATCACACCCTACCCCAAACCTTACCACCCCATGGCGTGGCTGCTCCTGAACCTTGTTTGTGCAGCTCCTGGCTGCGTGAAGGTGGGATTTAGAGCCTCGCAGGAGTATGAGGGATCCCGGGGAGCTGCTTTGAAGTCATGAGCTGCTAATCTTCAGACAGTAAAGCTGCAGGTTGCAATCAAATCAGCTGTTCCTTTTGTTCCCCAGCGCTTTGGGTCAGTCCCTTCCCTGCTGCAACCACCCTCATGTGTGTGACTCCCAGTTCATCCCAAGAAGCTCTGCTTTGGGAGATACTGGTGGCACCACGGACCCAGGGACCTCACTGACCTCAGTCTGGGCTCAGCGGGCTGGTGTCTTTAAATGCCCCCTAAGGAAGATTTAAAAAGAGAGGGGAAAAAATAATTCCAAGCAGTAAACAAAATAAATCTTCCCCTCTGAGCCAAAACAGAGACAAAATAGCCAGGGACCTTGGCCGGGAAGTTGTTGATTATAGTCATGGGACTCGCTGCCAGCTTCGGCAGTTGGACAGTTTTCCTTTCTCCAGCCCATAAATAGCCACCCCTTCGCCGGGTGGCCCCAGGCACTGCGGGGTGTGCGCTGCCTTCCTCGCCTTGGCGGATGCTCCCAAGATGATCCTTGCTCCGGCAAACACCCTGGCCCGCTTGGAAGCCCCCGGCCGGCGAGAGGCTTTGCTTTGGCAGCGGGATGGAGCAGGAATCACCTGCGAAGCCGAGCGCCAGCGCAGGAGAGCGGCTGCAGCCCGGCTGCGGGATGCTCTGCCTGCTGCAGCTGCCCCTCTCCCTTTGTTTGGGGGATTACACATAAAAGAAAGGAACGAGGCTCAGGAGAGCCCAGCGACAGGCACACACCTGCCTGCGCCCTGACCCCGCAGCTGCTCCCCCGTCGCCCCCGTCTCCAGCCGGTTCCCCACGGCAGGGGCAGCTGCTGCTCAGTGGGGTCTTGTCCTCGCATGGGAATGGGGGATGGTGGCCCCAGCGCTGGGTGATGATCGGTGGCCCCCAGGACTGCTCGGCTCCCCCTTCACATCTTCCTCATCTCCCCAGGAGGAGGTGAGACAAAGGCTCTCCGGGCGAGGCGGGTTCCCTCCAGCCGGGAGCCTTTTGTCTCCCCATGAAAAACAAACACCCAAATAATGCACCGGGGCAACCCGCCGGCTCCTCCGCAGCGCTGGCTCCACGGGCTTTGCTCAGCCGAAAGGAATCCACCGGCTGCAAAATCAAACCCACATGGGGTATGGGAAGATGTTCCCAACAGGCCACAAACCCCTGGCACCCCCAGTGGGCAAATATCCTCCTTCACACAGCCGGCAGCGGCAGAGCCCCAGGTCAGAGAGCATCTCTCCGCCAGTGGGTTCACAGCCAGGTTTCTCCTCCTCTCCTCTGTGCTGTTGGGGGTCTTTGAGTGAAGATAGGACTATGAGGAGCTCCTGCCCCATCTCCTCAGTGGGGAAACCATCCCTTTGCAGCCCCAGAGAGCTTCTGACTGCCCAAAGCCCAGGAGCAGATGCTCAGGGCAATGTTTTACCTTCTGTACCATGCCAGCTTCACTGTGGACTTCTGCTAGCATGAAGTCCTGGGCCACCAGGCTGTTGGTAGTAAAGAACATGGTGCTGAAGAGGATGAAGGGCAACATGAGGCTGCAGAAAAGCATCTGGCTGAAATACTCCTGAATGTCTGAAAGCACCAAGACCTTGCTGAGCATCGAGAACCAGTCAACACCACCAATGGTTGGCTCATGCCTTCCCTGGAGGCTGCTGAGTCTCCTTGTAGAAGGAAATCGAGTCTCCCCCAGCAATGTTTAAGGCCCAGATGATACTCAATCCCCTCTCCTCAACCCAGGAACCCGTTGGAAAACCACATTGCTGCTACAGAGCCTCTGAGACTCCACATGCTCCAGAAAGACTTCTCCATATCTCCACACGCCTGGAGCAGAGCCGGGGCTTGATCTCATCACCAGGTCACGGTGGGCTTTCAGCCAGGGCCCTGGGAACCCTGTTCCCTGCTTTGTGGAGGCAAAATTAAATTTTCATTCAAATTTTCACTTCAGCAGCAGAGATATCAGCTCGATTTCCACCTGCTGCTTTGAAGCCGGCGCTTTGCATGGCAGAGGCGCGCGGCTGCGAGTTTTCAATTACAGAGCACATCCCCCTAACTGCACTAACAGCCAGATGTATGGATTTTGAGCCTAGAAATAGGGAAGAAAATATATAAATCCCAAATCAGGGGCACTCAGAGGCACCCGCTGTCCTAGGAGAGACCATCTGGGGCTGGCTGGTGGAGTGAGGCCAGCCATATCTCGGCTGGACCATGGAGGACCACCTGCGTGTTTGGTCCAGCTTCAGTGCCATCAGCTTGTGATGTGGATCTGAGAATCACAGGGCTGGAAGGGACCTCCAAAGGTCACCCATTCCAACACCAAACAGGGACATCTCCAACTAGAACAGATTGCTCACTGCCCCAACCAGCATGACTTCAAATGTATCCAGAGATGGGAGCTCCACTGCCTCTCTAGGCAGCCTGTTCCAGGGATCCACCACCCTCAAATTAAAGAATTTTTTCCTCATGCCCAGCCTGAATCTGCCCTTTTCCAGCTTCGAACCATGACCCCTCATGCTATCGTTCCCTGCCCTTGTGAACAGTCTTCCCCAGCCTTCCAACACCCCCTTTCAAGGATTGAAAGGGTGCTACAAGGTCCCCCCTGGAGTCTTCACCTCATCAGCCTGCCCTCACAAGAGGGGTCCTACACCCCTCTGAGCATTTTCATTCTGGTCCTTCCCTCCTCCAAAATCAGCCCTGTAGGTCTGACTGGAGAGACCCTAAGGCTGAGCTTGAGGCCAGCCCTAAGCTGGAATGTGAGGTGGGTGCTTTTCTCAAATGATAGAAGCTCATTCCTGTGTCTCTCAGGAGCAACTCAAACCTACATGTACCAGGGACTGCCCTTCAAGACTGACCCAGATTGTTGGACCTCAAAGAACAGAGGTCCACCAACAGCTGCATCCTGTCCCCAGACACCTTCGGAGATGTCAACAAAACCTACCACTTGCAGGAAGAGCAGCTCTGGCTCTCAAACCCACCCCAGGGAGCACAAAAACACAGCCTGGGCTTCCTTCCTCCAGCACCTCACCCCTCAGCATAGCCTCTGGGCCCACCCTCCCCACCAGTCTGGCACCATGATGGGTTGGTGATCAGTTTCGTGTTCTCATCCTCCCTGTTCTACCTCCTGAACCCCTGGATCAGGGCTCACCTGCAGCAATTTTGCCTCCAGCTTTCACACTGGATCCCAGCGCTACACGGCGTGGGAGCACGATGCTCTGGAGGAGGCAATCGCAAGTGCAATGAAAAACCTTCCAGTGGGCCACAGGAGATACTTACGGGATAATCACCACAGCCACAGGTCCCCATCACCTCCAGGAGCAGCAGCAGATCCAGTCTCCATTGAGGCTGGATTTGCCCCTGCTGGCTGGTGCTCAGGACAGTTCTGCTGCCATCACCAGAGAAAGGTCTCCTGTAGGGGAACATCACGCTGGGTTCAATTTGCTCCGTCCTCGAACACCGCGTCAGCTGCCAACAGAACACGAAGCTGAAGCTAATCCCTCAGTCTCAGGATGAAGCACTGGACAGGCGCTGATTTCCCAGAACTACTCCCAGGGTCAAGACTCATCTCCGGGCAGCAATTAACTCCAGTAGCCACAACATGACCCCAAGCAGACAGTATGGTCCTGTCCTCCACAGGGAACCTGCTCCTGAGCCTTTGCCTAGTGTATGTCTTCACAGGACATGGTGCTGGTGTGCTGGGGGTCTTGCAGAGCACCCAGGGGTGACGGGATTTGTCCCCTGTGGTGACAAATGCCTCTGGAGACATTCAAAACCCACCCGGACACATTCCTGTGTGACCCTGCTCTGGCAGGGGAGTTGGATGAGCTGATCTTTTAAGGTCCCTTCTAAACCTTAATGTTCTTTGTTTCTGTGGTCCCAAAGACCAGGGTACAGGGGCTTTGCTCACCATCACACATAACACACCCCCAAATACCCCCTCAGGCTGCCAGTGCAGGGAGCTCCTGTGGGGATGGGGACAGAGTCTGCAGCCTGGAGCTGCGCAGAGCCTGACAAAACACACCTCGAGCCCAGACTCGTACCTTGAAATCAATGAGCCAGTAAATCCCAGTTTGTGGGACCACCACGAAGGTGACATTTACCAGAGCCCCAGCATGAAAAGCTGGGAACTGGAGCAGGGTCTGAAAGAAGGAAGAGAGGAAATGCTGCTGGGAGAGGAGCCGAGGAGCCTTTGGGGACACTTTAGTGAGACCCTGCTAGGCAGAGGTGACACTAAGGATCCTCAGACCCCCCCCAAGGTCAGCACATCCCAACAGACCCAGCCAAGGGATGGGTCCTGCTCTCCAAAGAGGGAACCACAGAGTCACGACATCCTCCCCCAGTGTGGGGGGATCAAGGGACCTTCGCAAGAGCAGGCGCCTGCCCTTCTCCCATCCTCCCATATTGAGGGCTGACCAGCAGCATCATTGGGAGCCACCCCACATCCTCCACTCACCCCCTCGCTGGCCTTTTTTCAGTAGGGGCCCACTACCGGCAGGGTCCCCCCAGCCAGGCCAGCTGCGCTGCACAGCGAGGGGCCGCCGGCGGCTCGGCAGCAGCTGCCTTGGCCACGGTTCAAGCACGGCACTGGTGGAGAGCAGAGCAGCTTGTTATTTCGGTCCTGCGACGGGGCTATTTTTAGAAAGCGCTGAACACCCCTTCTCCGAAGCCGCTCCTCGAGGTGCGACCTTGCGGTGCCGCAGCCGCTCGTTCCCAGTGCCACCCCAGCTCTGAATGTCACCCACCCGTGGCCCCCGCCAAGCCCCAGCGATGGCAGCGCCGTTACAGCACGGCGGCGGCGGCGGCAGCGACGGTGGAGTTAAGGAAGGGGAGGTGAAACTGAGCGGCATCTCAACCCCTGACGCCATGGTCCAGGTTCACTCCCGGTTTCAATTATCACCTGCTGGAGCAGCAGCTGCCGAGTGCCGGGGAACTCAAAAGCGAGTCAACAAGGTCTTGTTGTTTCAGCTGCTCGGGGGCACGGAGCTCCACATGCAGTCGCTCCCCCCGGCACCACGGGGATGCTGCGGCCCCCTGTCTGTGTGAGGGGCTGCCGGGCGTCGCATCCAACCCCCATCCCGCACTGCTGAGCAGGTAAATGCTGCAGGCAGTGCCAAGGGGAGAGCAGAAGGAAAGCTCCAAACAACAAGGAGAGGGGGAAAAAAGGAAGGAAGAAGCAGACAAAACACTATATTAAAAAAAGCCCCAACGAGCAGCCGCTGCACAGAGGTTATCCGGGGGACAGAGCAAATAATTGGCGAGGCGAACAATGCATTTTAATTAAACCTCTGCAGGAAACGAGGGGAGGGAATCAAGTTAATTGCACGGAGCGGGAGCAGGAGATTAAAAACGCTCCTCACTCGGAAGATGGTGGCTCCCATCCGCCTGTGCAGAGCAAAACAAGGCCACCTGGGTGGGGGGGATGCTGGCAGGGTGGCCCCTGGGGCCCTGCGTGGGGACATGTGGCTCATGGGTGGCTGCCAGGGCTCAGTCAGTGCCAGCAGGCCCTGGGTGGGCATCGTGCTGCTCTCCCATCCCTGTTCCCCAGGGATGGGGCAGTTCGAGAAGGTGCAGGATGAGCTTGGATGTGAGAGCAGCTCCTCCTAGGGATGGGGGGCATTGCTTGTGGCTGGAGGAGCAGGAACAGGGGACGTACCCCACCATAACCCAATCTCTTCACCCAGTCTGTGCTGCTTTGTGCCCTCTGCTCAGCTCAGGGCTCAGCCCAGCACTGTCACAGAATCACAGAACATTAGGGATTGGAAGGGACCTCGAAAGATCATCTAGTCCCCATGCCCTAAGCAAAACCAGCAGCCTTCACTTTTTCCTGCCCTGGATGCTTTAGATTTCAGACTCTTCCACGCAGAGAGAGGCCTTTTCCTCCATTATTCTCTTTTGTGGTCTTGCACCTTTTCCTCAAAGCCTTGTCCTCACCTGCTCCCTCCGTTCCGTGGTGCAAACAGGGCAGCCCCAGCTCCACTGCCAGCAGGACAACTGGGCACTTCTTCCTCCCCAGAGAGGAACAACCATCCCAGACTGCAGGGTGGTGAAAGACCAGGGCAGGAGTCCAGCCAAACACCCCACAACTGGCACAAGCACAGCTCGGGGGGGGAGGCACCAGCCCCCCCCCACCTCCCCAGCGTCCAGGGCCGGAGGCATCAACCTCTGCTTGCAGGCAATTTGCGAGCGATCACACTCTGCCCTCCATCCTGCCGCCTGCTAATTAGCAGCAGCCCAGCCCTGCGCCTGCGATGAGAACAGCAATCAGCCCTGCTGCGAACAGCAATCCCCCTCCTCCCCTCCTCTGCATAAATTTCCCAGGCTGTGGTTTTTAGACTCAGATCCCACATGGCTTTATTCACCAGCGAAGTCCCACTGCGGGCAGCGAAATTACTCCAGCGAGCAAAATTACCCTGCGCACGGGATGCTCGTACGGGGCACGGAGCGAGGGGCTGGGGGGTTTGCGGGGTCCTTTTCCCCTGCAGCATCGAAACCCAAGCAAACCCACGGAGGGAGCTGGAAGCCGAGCGCCGTTCCTGGCCGTGGGCAAGAGCCGGGCAAATTGCAGCAATTAAAGAGAAGGAGCCACGCGGGCTCTCGTAGCCACAAAGGCGAGGACGCGGTCGGCGGGGGAAGAACATCTCACAGTCACACGCACGCTGCGGGACCAAAATACCTCGCCAGAAACTGTCTGTCCTCGGAGGCACAAGCTGTCCCTGCAGGCCGGCAGCGGCGTGAGCACACGGCTGGGACAGCCTGTCCTCGCCGCCGCCGACTGCGATGCAGCGGGACACGGGCAGTGCTGTACCCGGAGCGGGGCTGTTCGTGCAGGAGATTGAATTGCAGGTTGTCCCCTGCCCTGCCGTGTCTAAACGCTGCCCTGATGTGTAACGAGGGCTTGGCGGAGATCTTCCACTTTTCCCCCTGCGGAAAAGCCGCCGTGCTGTGCCGAAGCGCTCGCACTCGCTGCACGAACCCCGGCGAGTGCGGGTAACTGGCCAGAAAAACGCTGCTGCTTCAGCACGGGCTTCAAACACACGTTGGGAGGGAAGGAACTGCCCAGCCTTTCCACCCCCAGGAGGCGAGGCACCCTAAGTGTCCATAAAGACGGGAAGTGGCTGGATTCCAGCTCAGCATCCCTAAGAAACAGATAGGAGGTGGGGGCTAGACCGGTGGGTACAACCCAGCAGCCCCCTGCCAGCCCCTCAGCCTTGCTGATGCCTCACCCACCCTGGGATACTAACAGCACCTCGGAATGCCGGGGCTGTTGCGAAGCTCTGCAGCTGGGAACCGAGGTGTGGGCACGCTCCTCCCTGAGCGCAGAGCTCTGGGGACAGGGACATTTGGCAACTGCCTGCAGGGAAGGTGTCTGAAGTGCTGCTCACTGTGAGAACATGAGTCAGAGCTCCCCAGTGCAAAGCCCTGACATCTCCCTCCTGCTCATTTACTCTGCACGTCAAATATTTGTCCTGCGCAGTTCCACCAGACACAGTTATCCAGGAGCTGGCTTGCTTTGTTTTTTTCCCTTTTTCCCTTTCTGCTGGCAGTGACAGCTCATAAAAAAACCACCACCACAGTGCCATCTTGGGAAACTTGGCCTTCCAGCTCAGCATGTTCCAGCACCCTTTCTCCTCGCCTACTGTGGGGACCGGCTCCTCTCCATCATCCCCTCTGTGGGAACCAAGAGGGGCTGCATGCCCAAACCCGTAGGTGAAAACAAGGGGCTTGAGAGGTCATTCCAGACCCACTTCCAGCACTGCCTGAATGACAGCAAAGCCAGGAGCCTTCAGGCAATGAGTCTTTCCCTCCCATCCCCTACCCTGTCCAAGCATCCCACCTGGAAGCAGCTCACACAGCAATGGGGGACTCCAGCCAAGGAAAACTGCTCAGTTTTGCCTCCCTTCAGCAAAGAAGAGGGTTTGTCCCAACACCAATCCCAGAAGGGCCTTAGTCTTTCTGCATCTCTTGTTTGTAGGGCTTCTCACCCCCAAAATGCCCGATCCCAAGGGAGGAGGAGGTGTATCTCTCAGCTAAAGGCTGGAGAAGGTGCCCTTGTGCACAGGTGACGAGTTCCCCACATCTCCCTCATCTTTCCTGCCCCACACTGGGGTTTCTGTCTCATGGTTGCAGCTGAAAGTGTCCCATTTTGTCAGGGAAGGGCAGGAATGGTTCATAAAACACAAGCTGCGGGATGCAGCTGCACCAGGACTGGCCGCCTGCCGCCACATCAACACAGCATGCTGCCTGGAAAACCACATGCCCCCCACCCTAATTGTAAGAGGAAAATCACCCTTCAATCTCTGCTTGCATTCCCCACACAAAACTCAAAGCCTTTGCAAGAGCTTCCCAGAATCAGGGCTAGGATTTCTGGCTGGTGGGGGATCCAGGTTCTGCTTCCCCCAAAGGTAAGAAAAAGCCGCAGGGCTGGGATAAACCTGTGAACAGCAGAAATCGCCCCAGCAGCAGTGCTGAAGCTGATGCTCTGCTTTGCCTGAGAAGCAGCTCATCACTGGTGCCCAGCAGCTGTCTGATACCATCCTTAGGCTGGGTGGCTCCTGCAGATACACAAACAAGCCCCAGCAGGACCTGCACTCACTGGGCTGATCCACGATGCAGAGATTCATTGTGCAGGGGGGTGAGGGGAGAGAGAGGAACAGGCTCATCCCTGTTAGAACTCTCTCCTCAAGCATCATAACAGCTCCAGCTAGATGTGCCAGGAGGCACAGCATGCTGCAGGGGTGGGATGGGATTTCCCTGCTTGCCCAGCCATTACAGCACTGCTCATCCCATTGCTTGTGGGGATACTCTGGTGAAAATAGCTCTGCTAAGACACCCCCACGCACCATCGTGACCGGCCAAGGGCTTCTGTGACCAGGCACAAACACAGTGTCTCAAATTGAAAGTGCAGGGTGAGAGGATGTGACTCACATGTGGGATGTGGCTGCGGAGGACAGATGGACTTCATCACTGGCCAGAGCCAGAGCTGCAGCTCTGTCTGCACTCACAGTGGCTCAGCCTTGCCTTCGAGCCCTTCCACAAGGGGAGTCACAGAGCATCTCTTCCCAGCAGCATCCCTGTGCTGCCATGACATGGATTTGGTGCTCCTGGAAGGGAAAAAATATAGTCCTGTTTCACCACGAGAATCTTCCCATTTCAACTGTAAATCATTCAGAGGACAAAAATCGAATGCCTCAGTGGTGGAATCTATCTCTGAGCTCAGAGACTTAAAAGGTAATCCTTCCCCCCATCGCAGTGGAAGAACAGTGATGAGCCCCCTGGGTTTTCCTGGACATTTACCATGGGACAAGAGGAAACCTATCCTGGAGGTGCTCCATGTCTGGAGAGGGGAAATAAAGGGGTTTCAACAGGTCTCCTTCCTACAAGGCCCTGGAAATACAACAGTGTTTAGTGGACAGAGCCCCAAAGCAGAGCCACTCTGTATTAGACATCAAAGAACCTAAAGAAGGGACCACTGCAGCCAGCTGAGCACAACGTGTTACTTCTGTGGGTCTCCTGCAAAACCCAGTCCTGGATCCCAGCCCCACATCTTGGGTAGATGTGGAGGAACACCACAGGGTGATTGCCAGGCTCCCCCAACATCAGATCAGTTCCTGCTCCACATAGAACCCCCATCACACAGAGTCACAGACTGGTTTGGATTGGAAGGGACCTTAAGCATCACCCAGTTCCAGCCCCCTGCCACGGGCAGGGACACCTCTCATCAGACCAGGTTGCCTGAAGCCCCATCCAACCTGGTCTTGAGCACTTCCAGGGTTGGGGTAGCCACAGCCTCCCTGGGCAGCTTGTTCCAGTGCCTCGGCTCCCTCAGAGCAGGAGAGCTGCCGGGGTTTTCCCCAGACACTTCCTGCCGTCGAAGGCATCGACAGCCGCGGGAGATTCCGGGCCAAGGACTGCGGGACCCAGGGGACCGAGCCCGGAGCCAGCAGTGCAGTTCGCTTGGCAGACACTGGATGGGGCTACGAAACCGGCTACTGGTGCACCTGGCAGAAACTGGGAGAGGGGGCAAAAAAGCCTCTGCTGGGGTGTTTTGGGGTCCCGGTTCGTGGGTACCGGGCTGCCACTGCAGCAGCTGCCAACACCCGTGTGGGATGCAGTAGCCCCCTGTGGCCATATTCCAGGCACTCCATGGCCACTGCCAGCACCCGGAAAAGGTTGGGGGCTTTATCCCCCAAAGTTTTCCATTATGTGCTCCGGGGAGCAGTTCTGTCAGCACTGCCTTGCAAAGTCCCCACTAGGTTTTGTGCAGCTCCTGCAAGACCCTGCTGTGTCCCATCCCAGCACTGCGGCACCCAGGCTCCTGGCAGGGCCACCAAAATGCTCAGAGGGCTAGAGCCCCTCTTGAGAAGACAGGCTGAGAGAGCCAGGGTTGTTCAGCCTGAAAAGAAGGCTCCAGGGGGACCTTATAGCAAACTTCCAGAACCTGAAAGGGTCCTATAAGGCAGCTGGGGAAGAACTATTCAGTAGGGGAATGAACAGTGGGATGAGGGGTGATGATTTGAAGCTGAGAAAGGGTAGATTTAGGCTGGACATGAGGAAAAAGTTCTTTCATCTGAGGATGGTGGATCCCTGGAACAGGCTGCCTAGAGAGGTGATGGAGGCTCCATCCCTGGAGACATTCAAGGTCAGGCTAGACGAGGCCATGGGCAACCTGGTCTAGTTAGAGATCTCCCTGCTTGTTGTAGAGAGGTTGGACTAGATGACCTTTGGAGGTCCCTTCCAACCCTGTGATTCTACGATTTCCTTATGTCTGTCTGCAAACCAAGGGGAAATGTGGAGATGCAGTCCCAAAGCAGAGCCCAAGCGTGGCAGGAGGCACAGCCCCGCATTGCAGAGCCCGCTGCAGGCAAGGGCCAGCCCCAAATTCCCCAAACACTGCTGTCAAACTTTCCAGCAGAGCTCTAAATCCACCAGCCTGGCTCCAGCTGGCCGAGCAAGCTGGCAGCAGCATGCAAGAGCAGATAGAGAGAGTCAGAGCCTCTTCTGCTTGAGCAGAAAAAGGCTGAGAGACAGTGTCCATAAATCACGAGCTAGTTACTGATGGAGACGACTCCCCTCCCTCTTGCTCCACACACTGCGACACAAATTATGGCCCCAAACTCACTGCTGTTCGGTGATGAACATCTGAAAAGGCTGTGACAGATGAGAGAGGAGATGATTTAACAGCCGTAAATCCAGCAAGCTTAGAGGTGTTTTTACAGCCAAACCCATCTTGAGTCCCCTCTGTTATGAATCCTTATCGCTCCCAGACACTGCCACAACGGGAAGATTTTTAACAGCTTTAATCGAGATGCAATAAAACCCCCAGAGCCCAGCAGGCAATGTCCTTCCATCCCTCAAGAGAGGGAGAGAAGGCTAAGAGTCACTCACCCTGCTCGGGCTTGAAGGATCCACGCTGGAGGAGTCACCAGGCCAAGCCTGGGCTTAATGGATGGACGGCAACCACCAGAGAACCTGATTAGCTTTTCTCAGGCTGTTGCAGTAACTGGAAGACAGTGGGGAGGGATGAAGAGGTGCCAGACAGTGCCCATGGTGCCCAGCACCTTCACCCTCCCACACTGCTCTTACCTTTGCCAGAGTCTCCTCTTGCACTTGCCCAGATCCCAGCTGGTCTAACTCACCATTGGGGTTTAAAAGTGAGGGGTGGTTTCAGCTTGACCACCTGGGCTGAACCTCCTGGGTAGGGTGTCACCCCTCAGCTGCCCCCCACTGCTCTTAACGCATCTCGTTTCTCACTCATTAAAGCTCAACACTCCCCAGCCAACAGACTGGGAGAGCCTCCCAACTTGGGGTTAATTGGCCAAGATCTCACTCTGTCTTATTGCCCCTACAGCCTCTCAAAACCCACTGCAGGCTGCAGCCCACCAGCAGAATCAGGGGCTAGGGGTGCACCCAAAGCACCCAAGGAACAAGCACTTTGCACACACAAGCTTATCAAGCAGAGCAACAGGCAACTCCTCGGCTGGAGGGAACAAATCCATCCCGGGGCAAGTAGGTTTCTGGAACTAGTCAGCCCCTATCCCTGTAAAACCCCAGAGGAAACACTGGGGCGCAGGCTGCAGGGCTGATGGGTTTCCCTCCTGCGACGGTGAACCCATGGGGTGCTCCAAGGAGGGTCATTAAAAGCAGAAGAGGAGCAGGGGGGGTTCTTCTCCTTCTTCAGAGAAACCCATGACACCACAAAACCCTGCTCCTGGGCTTTCCTGGGCAGGCAGCTGGCTAGCTTGGCCATATGGAGACCATACGGTTACGTTCTCTGAAGCCTCGGTAGGAGATGCTGCTCCCAGGCCATAAATCTAAGAGAACATCTCCCCTTTTTTTTCAATAAGATAACAGTGAGTGACTGATTTTTAAATACACCGAAATCAAACGTCCCGAGGCCAGAGCAGGATCCCGGCTCCGCCGCCAGCTCAGCGGCGACTGGCAGAGATTGAGCGCGCTGGGGGAAGAAGGTGGCCGTGAAATCCCTGCCCAGCTGGCTGCAGGGCAAGTGCTAAGGTCCCTCTGAAAGGTGCAGCCGTTCTTCCCTGTTAACATGTCAGTCGTCAGAAGAAGGAGCTGGCGGGGGACTGAGCTGGGGGAGGCACTGGGGGCCATCGAGGCCAAGCAGGCGGCGCTGGGGAAGATCCATCAAATTAAAACACAGCAAGAACCATTTTCAAGACAATTTATTCTCATCTCTCTCTCTCTCTCTCACTCCCCCGACTCCATCCTTCCACACCATTCCAGATGGGGGGGTTAGGGATATGTTTAAATTGTACTTTAAATTATGTATTTAATAGAAAAATACACATGCAGACAATATCTATGTCGCCACTATTTTTCATCTTGGAAAAATAACAATAAGAGCCCCTCACCCTGGCAGAAACCTCTCTGCAGTCAGTCTGCCCAGGTTTGGGGATGGCTAAGTGGAAAGCCAGGGCTGGATGCCATCCTTCTGGGAGACCCAGTGCAGAGCAGAGTCCCAGCCTCAGCAGCAAGGGAAGCCCAGCTTAGGCAAAAACCATCGTGTAGCTGCTAGGAAATGACCAGAATCTAAGAGCTACATGGAAAACAAAAACCCTCCAGGCTGCTTATTCTATGGGATATAGCTGGCAGCACGGGGAGAATTGGCCTCACGGTCCCTGGAAACCCGGACTAGTGGTTCAGGGCAACGTTCTGGGGGTCAGGCTGCAGTGCTGGACCCTTGGCTGAGTGGGGTTGGGGGTTTCTGACCCCATGGGCAGAGCCAGCCAGGTCCTACCAGAGCAGGGAGAGGTGCAGTGATGCCCCTGTGTCCCCTCTCTGCAAACCCTGCACCAAGGTTCCATGAGTTAAAATCAGCCCCCAGGTTTGATGGATGATGAGCTGGAGTGAAGGTGCCAGGGAAGGAGAAGCGAGGGGCAGCCCAGGGCAGGAGGGTGGTTGATCTAACCCCACAGCTGCTGTAGGAAACCAGGAGACTTTGGGAAACGCTGGCACAGCCCTGATGTTGATGGTGAGTGGGTGCAGGGGCAGATCTGCCTCGCTGCTGCTTGGCCACCTTCTCCTGAGCTGCTTTAACATGGTGCTCCCAGCAATCCCACCCTGGGCCATGGCTTTTTTTCTGCTGATGCAGGCCAGTGATGTGGAGCAAGATGTTTTCTCTCTGCCCAGAGGTAGGAAGTCCCACAGACAGTGCAGGGAAACTTGCCCAAGGCTGGAAGCTCCAGAGGAGCCTTACACAGAGGAAGGCAGCAGCACTCTGCCCACCCCACCTCTGCTCCCAGCAAGCCCCCAGCACTGCCCTGGTCCCCGACCAGCACTGACATCCCAGGAAACTCAACACAGTCTCTTGCAGGCTGAACCAGAGCTTCTCACCAGCTGCTTCATCCCACCACCATCCTCAGCAACCAGCTCCTGCACTGACACAACAAACCTATGGGTCAAACTGAAGGCAGAACCAGCTGCTCTCCCCACCCAGCAATGGCTCCTCTCCACAGCTGGATGCAGCCCCAGCAGCTGGATGTGGTCCCTGTCATCATCTCCAGTATCCCTGCTCCCACTCCAGCCTCCACTGTGCTCTCCCAGTGCCAGTGGGGAAAGGCAAGCAGGAGGCTCCCAGCCCTGGGTTCCTCTGCACCCAGCACCCAAGACCACAGGCAGGTGGGGCTGGAGACATCACGATCCAGCTCTCAGAAACCCACCTGGAGGCAGTGGCCATCGGCTCTTGGTTTTGCTCTTGTCTTTAGTTTTTAACTGAGAAAACACACGCTGGGGACTGTCCACTCTGAAAATCAACGCGGGAGGGTCTGGCGAGGGAGGGGGCTGCTGCCTCCTACTTCTAAGGCTGCCCTGATGCAGCTCTACAGTGGATGATCATGCAGGTTTTATTGCAGCTCGTGTGTATGATTTGTGTGGTATTTAAGTAGCCCAGCTTCAGTTTCAGGTAGCCCCGGAGGTGGGTTTCTTTCCCCTCCCCACCTGCTCCAGTTGCCATCTCTCTGCCACAGTGTGTTGGCCAGGCAGCTACTCGGTGGCCATCTGCTCGATGTGGTCGCTGAGCAGCTTGTATTGCTCTACGAAGGAGAGAGGAAAGGGTGCTGGGAGGGAGCTGAGGCATCACAGCCAGGCACGAGGGCTCCATCCTGCTGGAGCCCCACCACAGAGGTGTGTGTGTGCCCCTGGGCTCACCCCTACCTTCATCCAAGTTGCCAATAGTCGCTTGCTTCTTCAGGAAGTCACTGCAGAGCTTCTTGCTGAGGCCAAATGCCAGCATGTTGTGAATGAAGGTGCTGAGGAGCAACAGAGATGCTCTTGGGGAAGGAAGGGCCAGGCAACACTTCTTCCCCTCACCTTCCTCTCCCTCCCCACTGCCCCTTGTAGCAGGTTCTGGGATGACGCTTGGCTGAGGGACAGCATCTTGGGTCCCTGTGGTGTCCAGACTATCCTATGAGGACAGGCTGAGGGATCTGGGGCTGCTCACCCTGGAGAAGAGAGGGCTCCAGGGGCAGGTTACATCAGCCTTCCAGTGAATTAAGGGGCTGCAGGAAAGCTGGAGAGAGACATTTTCCAAGGGACTGTAGTGACAGGACAAGAGGGATGGTTTCAAGCTAAAAGGGGAAGATTCAGGTTAGATTTGAGGAAGAAATTCCTCTCTCTGAGGGGGCTGAGGCACTGGAACAGGCTGCCCAGGGAGGTTGTAGCTACTCCACCCCTGGAGGTGCTCAAGACAAGGTTGGATGGGGTTCTGGGCAACCTAGGCTAGTGAGAGGGTTGAAACTAGATGATCTCTGAGGTCCCTTCCAACCTAAATCATTCTATGGCTGACAACATATGGGGCAAGAGCGGTCCTGAGGTGAAGAATCAAGCATCCTCTGCACCACAAGGGATGTCCCCAGTGGGGAAAACATCTGCAAGGTGTCCCCCAACAGCTGTGGAGGATGCAGGTCCCCGTGCCCTGCTCACCCCAGCTGCCCGAAGGTGATGTTCTCGTTGAAGCGGAGACTGTCGTCGCGCTCCTCCTGCGTCATGTGGCACCACTTCTCCCTGCAAACACAAGCCCGTCTGGCACTGCCATCCCCTGGGACCCCTGTCTGCACCCTCTGTCCCCAGGCCACTGCCTGAGGTCGGGAGGGCACTGAGAGCCCCTCGGCTGCCCAACAGGAGTGATGATGGTTGAGCTCGAACACCCTCACCCTGGGGCAAAGCAGGAGACACCCCAGGAACAAATCTTCTTCAGCCTTGGGCTTTATCCTGAGCTCCAGCACGAAGGGGTCACCTCTACCCTTCGCTTCTACCCCTCCAGCAAGCTGGGCCAGCAAAGCAGCAGGGGCTAGGGTTTGCAGCTCTTGGGGATGGCCAGCCCAGCAGGGCTTCTCGGAAGCACCCACCCCCAGCAAAACTGGGAGGGGGATCAGGAGGGTTCCAGGCACCTCTCACCCATCTGCAACCCCAGCGAAGCTGCTCCCCAAACATATCCCCCATTCCTGACAGCATGGGGGGGCTCCCATCCTCCTCCCCAGATCCCCCAACCCACAGCATTTCCCTGAGAAGGCCCTGACCCCTCTCCATCTCCCTGGGGGGACACAAACTGCAGCAGTGGGGTCAGCCCTAGGTGTTTGCAACCCACTCGAGTGGGAGTCCCCATCCAAGTGTCCCAGAGCAGGGCTGTGGTGCCTGAGGCAGCTGAGGGCATGAAGTCGGGGAAACTACAGCCTGGGGTGAAGGCAGCCCCCTCCCCAGAACCTCAGGTGAGGTTACAGCCATGGGTCAGAGGAGGAAAAGCCAGGAGAAACAGGGACAGGCAGAAGAAAAACAGCTCTGTGGAGGAGAAGGAGGAGGAAGAGGACGACACGAGGAGCAGACTGCATGACAAGCCGGGTGGAAACGGTGGCTGGGAAGAGGGGTGTCCCCCAGTCAGTTCTGTAGGGCTAGCTCAGCCCCAGAGTGTTTGTGTGGCCGAGACTGGGCAAGGATGGCTGCTCAGCTGGGCTGGCCCCAAGGAGGGGAGCCTGGCCCCGCGTGAGCCAGCCCAGCCCCAAAAGCTGCCACTCCAACCTGTTGGTACTTATGGGGCTCTGGAAGCTCCTATGGGATGGTCAAAGGGGTTTAAACAGCAAAAAGGGAAGGGGAGAGAAAAAGGTGGTGTAATTCCTCCCAGATAAAGCTCATGGCTGCAAACAGAAACCACATCCAAACCTGGGGGCTGGAGAGGAAGGAGAAGAATCCAATTAAGGGGCTTTGAAATCGGGAAGCAGAACTTCACAGATCTCACTGGCCCATTTAGAGAAGTGCGTTTGGAGCTCGTTTTCTTTCCTGCCTTTTTATGTTTTGGAGGAAGGAAGGCGGGAGAAGAAGTTGTAAGGAAAAAATAAACCCTAAATCAAAGTGCCTGGGAGAAACGTGCCGGGCTTCTGGCTTGTTGTCGGGGATCACACGGGTGGGAACGGGGAGGCACCACATGTGGTTCTGCTCAGAGTCTTTCATCAGGACCCCACGGGCCGTGCTGACACCTTCCTGTGTCTCACCATAGCCAGGAGAGCCCCTGCGAGGCCAGGACTGGCGAGGACCACGCCAGGGAGGTTGGCTTGGATCACTGGGTTTTGCTCAAGACAACGACCTGAGCGATGCTCTGGCTGAGCAGGAGGGAGGGTCTCCACTCGCTGGGGCTGCCAAGCTCCAGAGAACCCCCCATCCTCTTGCTAATGCCATCACTTGCAGTGATGGGCAAGGACGCTCACACCGGGTCTTAGGACAGCGGCTGAGGGAACTGGGTAGTTTAGTCTGGAGGAAAACAGGTTGAGGGGACAACCTATCGCTGTCTACAGCCACCTGAGAGGAGGTTGTAGAGAGGTGGGGGTTGTTCTCTTCTCCTCAGTCAGCAGCGATAGATCAAGACGAAGCTGCCTTAGGTTGTGCCAGGGGAGGTTTAGATTGGACATCAGGAAAAGCCTCTTTCCCTGACAGAGTGGTCAGGGGCTGGAACAGGCTGCCCAGGGAGTGGGTGGGGAGTCACCATCCCTGGAGGTGCTCAAAAGAGGAGCTGATGTGGCCCTGGGGGACAGGGTTTGGTGGGCAGGGTTGATGGTTGGATTGGGTGATCCTGGAGGTCCTTTAATGACTCTCTGATGCTCCAAGTTCAAACACCCCACACTCCAGCACGGGAGCAGCGCCGCTGCCCCTACCCTGGTCCCAGCTCAGGGTGCACGTGGCTGGCTTCGAGCTCTGCAGCCCAGAGGTCACTCACAGTTGTAACACGCAGCTCCCACCTGCACTGATGTTTTTAATTGATGCACTAAATGCATTTAATTAGTGCATTCAAAAAACACATCGAAGGATCAGCCTTTGCAGCTGGCAAAGCTCCCTCAGCACCTCTATGTTGCAGCAGAAGCTGTGAGCAAGCGGGAAGGGCAGGACTGGGGGGGTGCTTTCCCCACCAAAAGACTCAGTTCACATCCAAAACCTGCCCAGGGAACCGTTTCCAGCACCAGCATCCAATTCCCACAGTAAAACACCACAGCCTGAAACCTCTCGGGTTCCTTGCTAAGCAGCTGCATCAAAAAAGGAACCAGTCTCAGCTTTGAAGGCCCTTTGGGGAGGGTGATGCACACTGAGGTCAAGCCCCCAGCAGCCATCCCAAGCCCCTCTGAAACGAGTCGCTCCCATCCCCAGGGCAGGGTTGGGACCTGAAGTGAGGGTCGGCCTCTGCGCACTACTGCACCGAAGTACGGGGACAGACACACCTCTTCTCCTCTTCCTCCCCAGGGTTCCCTCTGGAGCGGCAGCGGAAACGGGGCGACAAAAGTGGCGCACGAAAGGTCATGCAAGACAGAGGGATGGAGGGGAGAGGAGAGAAGAAGAGACGGAAGAAGGTCGTTAGAGACGCAGAGAGGACAGAGAGAAAAAGAGGAGTTTAGTTCTGGTTACTTCCCACCCCCGTCCCCTGCCCTCCCCAATGAGAGGAGAAAATAAACCCTCCCCAGCTCTCACTGCAGCCCCAGGAGGCAGCTCAGATGCCTCAGTGATGCCCTGGCCATCTCACAGAGATAGTCAGAGCCCCATGGCCACCAACCCTCTCTCTGATCATCTGCCACAGCCAAGCACCTTCCCCAGCCTTTCAAATCCAGCTCCTCCTGCCTGGGCTTTTAGCCCTCCCTGCAGTGAGCAGCATCCCAATTCTCCCAGCATCTTCTGTCACCCTCTCCAGAGGACTAAGAGGGCATCACTGCCACCTTCCAGCCCCCCCCCCCCGAGATACTCCAGGCTGCAGCTCCAAAGCTCCTTCATTAGCCAGGCTTGTCTCTGCAGCAGAGGCAGGCTCAGCCATCAGATTAATCGAGAGAGGCAAAGGGAGCAGGGAGCAGCTGCCGGTGGTGGATGTCCTTGTGGGACATTAGCTGCTGCTAATTTGGGGCTTAATCAAAGCAAATGCAGTTACAGTTACTCTGCTGCTCAGGAGGGTCTGTGGCTGGGGAAAAAATAGAAAGAGAAGCAATAAAGGAGAAAGCGGAGGCTGATCGGTTCCCTGAGCCTGGCAGAGCACCCCACGGCGTGAGTCGGGGCAGGTGAGATGGGCACGAGCCTGGGGAGCCTCTCACCCACCTTTGCACCCCGTGAGGTCCCCACACCTGGGCACTCAGCTGCTGCCTGCACACAGACACCCTCTGGAATGAGCAGTCCTCGCCCTCTGCAGGGTTTATCCCCATCCTCCCAGCTCTACGGGCTGATGGTGCTGCTGTCTCCTGGGACAGCAGGGTCCCAGGGCATCCACAGCCTGTCTGCTGCAACTCCCTGAAGGGCTGCTTGCACATGCCAGCACCAACAGCCTGAACCCTGGGCCGGTGTTCTGGGCACACCTCTAGGGCTTTGGGCTTTGCAGAACACACTCCCAAATCCCTCAGAAGATGTGGATCCCACCTGCCCACCCCACAAGCCCAGTGGCCCCTGATTTGCAGTGAGAGGTAGGAATCAGTGTTTCCCCACCATCAGCAGCACTTAGGGGTCTCCAGAAGCAGCAGGAAACACCAAGGGAACTGGAGGGGACGTGGCATCTCCTTTTCCCAAGGGGACATGTCCTACCTGGTGGTGGGGGACCTCTTCCTGCGCTCACAGTGCACGGCGTCGAAGAAGGCAGCGTTCCAGAACCGTAGGTTGTGCCTGCAGGGAGGGACAGAAATGTCAGGGATGGCCACCTCACATCTCCTCCAGCCTCCCAGTCCCCCCAGGGCCAAGCCCACCCACCCCCAGGGGCCAGGAGGTGATTGAAGGGGGATTTAAGCACAACATGATCCCCTTTTGGACCCCTGAGTGGCTGCCAACACACTCTCACTATCATGAGAGATGTGCAGATGTCATGGCCACCTCTTCTAGGAGCTGCATCTGGGAAATCAGTGGGCAAGGAGGGCAAATTGCTCCCCTGAGAAGGCCAATGCAGGCAGGAGCCAGCTTGCCCCAGGTGGGCTTTACCAGATGGGCTGCTGCTTGAGGTGCATGTACAGGTAGATCCTCTCTCCGTTCTTCTCCTCCTCCGGGCTCTGCGCAGAAACTGTGGGAACACACAGTTACGGGGCGCGAGGTGTGGATGAGCCCCACCTCTCCACCTGCACACAGGCAGCCCTGGTGACAAGGTGTGCAACCCAAACCTTCACCCCCAACACAACCTCAGCAACACCAAGAGTTCTGGCTACCCTTTACAGGCAGACATGGGGTCTGATGAAGGCACGGGTGTCCCAAGGATGGGACCGCTGGTTTGGTACCACCCATCAGCTGCGGTCACCCCGAAGCAAGGGGCTGTAAAGGCTTCTTCGAAGTACTTCTCCTGGAGCTCAGAGGAGACCTCATCTGTCCTTTCTGCCCTTCCCAGCCCACAGCTCTGGCAGTGCCATCCATCTCAGCCCACGTCCCACCCTCGCTCCTTCCCCCGGGAAGCCCTGACCGTGCCTGCTGCAGCATCACAGGCTCCACTCACCCGTCTTCTTCAGCTTCTCCTTTGATCTGTCCTCACCTTCGCTGTGGCACAGAAATCAGTGTCAGCTCCCAAGCAGCCCCCTCGACAGGTCCCCGTGGCGAGAGGAATGCCCTCACACTCAACAGAGCCCTTGCTCCCATGCCACTGTCCCTGGGGTCAGAAAGCTGGCCAAGAGACTCTGATGTCCATCCCAGTCAAACTCAGAAGACCACAAAGCAAATAGCATGGCCTCCTGGAACTGTGCTGTCTCTATGCCCAAGTGACATGGGACTCCCAGACCAGAAGACACCCAATGACCCAAGTATGAAGCGCGAGAGCAGCCTAGACACTGTGTGACGGTGGTCCTGCTGGCCACACACCCAGGAGGTTTCTGGCTTGGTCACGTCACAGATGCCAGCCTCAACCCACCCTGCCCAACCAATGGAGTGGTACCCACTCGCTCTTCTTTGTGGTAGGACCCTTCAGTTTGGTCTCCAGGCCCCCAAAGAAGCCCTTGACATTCTCCGTCTTGGCCGACGTGTTTTTGAGCAGCCGCTCCGCTATGTCCTTCTTCTCTGCCAGCCAGCTGTTGGCTGACTTCAGGTACGAGTCGATGCTGCCTGTGGGCTTCTCCTTGGCCTCCAAGGGCAGCGCATGGGACTTGCCTGTGGACAACACGTTAGGACCTCAGCTGGCCCCAAGATTCTGGGTGCCCCACAGACACTATATGGAAACAGCCCGGATCCCATTCCAATTCCTGAAGGTCTCTCTGCTCTAGGATAGAAAACCCAATCTCCACGGAGGAGTGACCACCACACACTGGGCTGGGGCGTTCCCCAGAGCTGGGGAACATCTCAGAGTTGCCACATACAAGAGTCCTTGGCTAGCAGTAATGCCAGGCCAGCATCAGCTGTTCCCCAGCAGCAGGCTTGCACAGAGTCTGAGCCAGGGAGGCTCCTTCCACCCAGTATCAGACAGAGCAAGCCGGGCTCGTCCCTCTACCAGTTTCCCACACAAACAAGTCCCAAGGGTGAGGGTGCCCCTTACCTATGTAGTAGTAGGTGAAGCACATGGTCATGAGGTTCTTGGCAGGGCTGAAGTCATCCATCTGGTGACACCTGCCAGAGGAGGACACCCAGCGATGGCAACGCAAGCAGCCCTGTGGTTGCCGCCCCTCTTTGAGCCGTGGCTCTGATCTCGGGGGGCTTTTGGTGGCTGCAGGGAAGCCCCAGCCCCAACTTACTCAAACAGCACCAGGGCGAACGACTGCATCAGGCGGTAGAAGGTCTGTTCTGAGACGCACTTGGAGTTGCAGCGCTGCAGGCACAAAGCCCAGGGGTTCAGGACAGCAGCAAGGGACACCTTGGCCCCCCCAGATTGCATCAGGACTATATTTGACCTCCTCAAGGTGCATTTATCAGTTTCTCTCCCTCCCTCCTTCTCCCCAAGCTCCTGCCCCTCCAAAACTACTGTTCTGGGGTACTGCTGAGCTCCCCCAGGCTGACCCCCCCTGCCCAGGCTGCTGCTCTGTCACCCACCTCTGCCCTTACCTGGGCGCTCACGTATCTCGCAAACCACTCCCTGCCCTTCCCGTTCTCGCTGCTGCAGAGCTCTCCAAACCTGGCCTTCTCTTCTTGGTCCAAATCCTCTCTGAAACGAGGAAATAGGAAAAAAACCCACCATTCAAGCTGGGGACGTGGCCAGCATCCCCCATCCAGCCAGCACACATCAGCCCCCACACAGCACCCCTCCCGGAGCGGTGATGCTGGGAGGGAGGCAGAGGGGAAGGGGAGCACCCATTCTGCCATCCCTCAGCTTACACTGCCCTTTCATCTCTCCCTGGCAGGGGGGAGCCAAAGGCTGAAGGAGAAGGGAAGAGCCAAGGACAGCCCGAGCAGAAACTGAGCTCCAGAGACAGGCTCTCTGCCCCAGAGCGAAGACAGCCCCTGTTACTGCTCGTCACGCTCCATCTGCTCGATCCTGCTTGACACGCAGAGCCGCAGCGCTGCGGAGACCACAGCCGTGGGAGCTGGGGCGGGGGGACACAGGGGCTGCCAGTGGGAAGAGGAGCCAGCCCCTCTGGCTTTGGAAAGAGGGGAAAGGAGAGGGGAGGGAAGCTGGGGGTGAACGATGAGCAGGGTGATGGTCCAAGAGAGGGTGAGTTGGAGCCTGCATCCCCCTCTTATCTCTGACACCATGTTACGGCCAGGAGCAAGAAAACATCTTAGCCAAGTGTGGGGAAGGACACAAAAACCCTGGAGGGCTGGAGCATCTCTTACAAGGACAGGCTGAGAGAGCTGGGGTTGTTCACCCTGAAAAGGAGGCAGCTCCAAGGGACCTTACAGCAACCTTCCGGTACCTGAACGGGGCTGTCATCAGAAGGTTGGGGAAGACTGTTCATAAGGACAGGGAACAACAGGATGAGAGGTGATGGTTTGAAGCTGGAAAAGGGCAGATTTAGGTTGGGGATCAGGAAAAAGTTCTTTAATCTGAAAGTGGTGGATCCCTGGAACAGGCTGCCTACACAGGTGATGGAGGTCCCGTCCCTGGAGCCATTCAAGGTCAGGCTGGATGGGGGTCCGGGCAGTCAGGTCCGTGCTGAGTCTAGGGGGGTTGGGGTAGGTGACCTTTGGAGGTCCCTTCCAAACCTATGGTTCTGCTCTACGAAGCGGATGCTGCAGGAGTGGGAAAGTGGTCAGATCCCATCGCACAGGGTGTCCCCCGGCCCCACTCGCTCACCCCCCCGTGAAGATCTTCTCCACGTAATGCCGTATGAACTCCCGGCGCTCAGCCATCGCTTCATCCTGGGCGGACTCGGTGCTCTGGTTCGAGGAGAAGGACTCGTTGGAGGAGGAGCGGCGGTGGCCACCCCAGTGCCTGGGGGAGTCACCCATGTCATTCTCACTGTCTGCCGACTCAGTGGCATCACTCTCCTCCTCAGCCACATCGCCGTCATCCTCCAAGTGCCCGTTGCCGCTGGGCGCAGCAGGGAGAGAGGGCTCCGAGGGGGCACTGGGTGTCTCATCGAAGTCAATGAGGTTCCCCACGGGCACGTCCAGGGGAGCCTCCATGACTCTCCCCAGGGATGTGGTAGTGCTGGCGGGACCTGCTCCTTGTCCTTGCACCTCTCACTGGGGTGTCGAGGCCATCACTGGGGGATGCCTGGGAGGAGGGGTGGCTAAAGCAGGCAGGTCCTTCTGTGGGGGAACAGGTTACTGCAGGACATCTGAAAGACAGCGAGAGAACAAGAGTGAGGATAGGGGTCTGGGGAACCATCAGCACGGACCTTGGGCAGAGAGCCACCGCTCTCAAAGTCCCCGGGACGCCCACCAGCAGTGGGGGGACACTCCAGGTAGACACAGCTGGCTGCTCTCCACCAGCAGACCCAGGCAATGCTCACGTGTGTTGCGCACCAGCCAAGTGGGCCTTTCATCCTCTAGCCCAGAAAAGAGCCAACCCAAGCCCAGGCTCCATAAGGCACATTTGGGAGGTGGCATCTTGTAGCCTGACAGGCGAAATGGGGCTGGCATGAGCCAGCGGCTGGCAAACACACGGTTGACTCTCCAAGGCAGCCCTGGAGAATGCTCCTCTTCCCAGACCTCATTCGGACATGGGACTGTGTCCATGCTGGAACGTCCCAGCTTTAAACACTGACTGAAACTGGGAATGGAAGGGTGATGCTTTCTGAGACGCAGACCCAGCGTGGGCTGCAGCAGCCAGGCAGGGGCCAGCGGGCCTGAGGCAGGGGCACAGGGGCACAGGAACACAAGGACATGTGATGGCAGCACTGCCACAGCCCCGCTGCCTTCGAAGGAGCAGATCCCAGGAGACAGGCAACCTCCTCCAAAGCAAAAATCAACCCAGATTCCTTTCAGCTCACAGACCAGCACCCCCAAAGCACCACCACCCTGTCTGTCACACGAACGGGAGTTAAAAGTGAACCCAGATCGGAGATGTCTGACCCAGCAGAGCACACGGGTGGGAAAATCACCCAGTGGCTGCAGTAGGAGCAGCTGCCCCAGCAGAGCCCTCGTTCTCCCCACAGCCTCTTTGGGTCAGTGGGGTGCTGGGACCCACAGAGTATGAGGCACAGCACTGCTTCCTCCCTGAGTATCAGATTGTTGCCCCAGCTGGGAAAAGCCTCTGTCCCCTGGGTCCCCAGTACTGAGAGATGGAAGGGGTAGAAAAAGAAGTCACCCACGGTGGCAGAAACTCATGCACCCACATGCACCCCAGACCGAGCAGCCACCAGCACCCCACGCTCCTACCTTCCCTCATGACGAACCCCCACACACACCTAAACCCGGCTCCTGGGACTGCTGCAAGGACACTGCTGTAGGCAGCAAGAGCCTCGGCACTGGGAGCCCGGAGCTGCGGCACAGGAGGGACTGGCAGGGTGCCCGTGGGGACCCAGCCAGCTGCAGCCCAGCTCAGCCCTGTGGGCAGCACGTCCCCTTCCACCCAGCCCCTCCAACTGCAGGGGAGTCACACTCCACCCCTCCACCCCCAGGGCAGCTGCAAAGTCCCTTTTGGCACCAATGGAGCAGGGACCTCTTCCACCAGCACCTGTGGGTTTGGGCTCAGAGCTGCCTCCTCACAGCACTTCTGACCATCCCAGGCTGGGTTTAGGGGGTGCACAGGATGGACCTTCACACAGTCTCACTTTGCAGCCTCTGCCTCTCACCCTGAGCTGCACCTCACTTTTCCTGGGGGGCAGCTGGAGGAGGCAGAGCTGCCAGCTGAGCTGTCAGAGCCTCCCCGAGAACGTTTTCTCAGTTCAACACTTAATGGAAGGGAA
The DNA here is from genome assembly GCA_013400115.1 of Rhinopomastus cyanomelas. Taxonomy (NCBI): domain Eukaryota; kingdom Metazoa; phylum Chordata; class Aves; order Bucerotiformes; family Rhinopomastidae; genus Rhinopomastus; species Rhinopomastus cyanomelas. Next base: position 922,827 of record VXBP01003849.1, read on the forward strand.
CTGGTGGGAACAGCAGATCCGACACCCCGGACAGCAGCTGCTGCATGGATGTGGCACCCAGCATCATCCTGCCCTAAAGCCTTTGTGCAGGTACCCGTGAGCTGGGTGTGTGACAGCCCCATGGCCCCTCTCACGTGAAGGAATTCCTCTACTGGGTGCCACTTGGAATCACTCCCAGTTTGCAAACTAGGGGCCCACACCTCAGCCCAGAGTCACTGATGAGCAGCTGCCTGCACCCAGGCTGCCCGCAGGCTGTTGCCCATCCCATGCCTGGCCAAGCCCTGCAGAAGCTGCTCCGAGGGACTCGGTGCTTGGGATCAAGGCATGGCCAAGATGAGGGAGTTCCAGCTCCACAGAAACAAACACAATGAAGACGCACTGCTCAGGCATCAGCTTTGGCTCTCAGCAGGTCTGTCCTGACCCAGAGCCTTAGTGCCAACACAAGGAACAGATAGCCACATCCAGAATCACACCACAAATCAAACAGGACCGTGCTGGGGCAGTGGTGGCTCCTGGCTCTGCTTCAGGCCATGTCTGTGCCTCAAGGGACCCCCAGCCCTCTGCAGATGCACACAGCTGCCTGATCAGCCACCACTCCCTCTGGATGAGGGGTGATGCTGAGCGAGACCCCAGGACTCACGGTGGGTACGAGGAGCACTGGAGCTCAGCAGAGCCTGTACTAACAACTGCTTCTGCTTGCAGAGGGCCAACAAGGCTTTAAACACCTGCTGAGCAGCTCACAGCAAAGCCCTGCCCCTGACCAAAGGCCACTGAAGGTAGTTCTGGGTGCTGGCAGCTGGTATGAGCACTCAGACTTCCCAGGCAGCCCCACAGCCTCCCAGCTTGTTGGATTCTCAGCACAGCGTCCAGAAGAGCTTCAAAATCAAAACAAGCCTCAAGCTCAGCCAGTGCAGAGCAAACTTGGAGAAGGAAAGGCTGAAACACAAACCAAACACTCAGCTCCATCCCTTTGTGATGGGTTGGGTGAAGATCAGCCCCAGCTGCACATCCTGCCACAGCCCAGGGGATCCCACTCCTGAGATCACACTGCTGAGTCAAGTTCAACAACAGATGAGGGCTCTGGCATAAAAAGGGGATTTCTGGCTGCTCATCAGCTCTACTGCAACGTCATGAGCTTCAGCAGCACGATGAGCTTCAGCATCTTTCAGGTCCTTTCATCCTGGGCTGACTTCCACCACAAAGCTCAGCCAAACAGAGAAGGCAGAGAGGAGCTGACACCAGGTTTTCTATTCTCCAGCACATCTGTGTTCCCTACAGGCAGCTGGCGTGTAACAGCTCCACGTCTTCCCAACAGAGACACCAGCCTGGGAACATCATCAGTGAAGAGAGATCTGGCTGGAGGCAGATGTGGAAACACCTCAGGAAACCCCAAAACTTTGGAAAAGCCCTCGTTTCCACTAAAGTGAAGTCGATGTGAAGGATGCACCTACAGCTGCACAAGTGCAAGCAGCTTTCACTCATGAGCTGCCTTTGAGTCCACGCCGTGATCCCTTCTGGTCCATCACAACCAGGAGACTGCCCAGTTTTGCTGCTTCCTCCACCTGCATCAACTCCCAGGATGTTCCAGGGGCAAAGCCTGGGGAAATGACACTCAGGGGTAAAACCCAAACCACTCCCAGCGTCTCATGGGGCACTGCTGACCTGGCACCCACGAGTGCCAGGAGAACTTCAATGATGAAGGATGCAACCCTGCCTGGCTTTGACCGTGGCCTTCAGGAACCACCCCATGCTCATCTTACAGGTGAGCTGGATCCAGTCCCAGTTTGCTGGAAATCGCAGTGGAGAGCAGGATTCAGCCAATCTCAGTCCTAGCTCTCCTTGATCCCTGGCCATGAGTGATTCCTTTCCCAATCCAGTCATGACTTGCAGGGCTCAGCTTGGCAACCCAGAAGGGATGGCTCTGCTCCTCCAGCTGCCACTCACCAATAGGGCCCTGAGCTCCACCGAGCTCTCCAGCCATGCGTCACACCGTGCCAAAGGGCCACATTCGCCCCTGGTGCTGCAGAGCCCAGGAGCTGAGTGAGGAGCAAGAGGGACGCTCCTGCGGCACGCTGTGGCATCTTGCCCTGGCCGTGGCGGGGTTTGGTGCTGCTCTGCAGCAGGGTGAGGTCCCACATCACCGTTCCCTGGTCGTGTCAGGGCCGTGTCCTTCCTAACCATGGGAAAGGGGATGGCGCACCGCTACCTCCTCCCACCAGTGTCCTCCTGTCCCAGAGAGGGCACAGTCCCAGTGCAGGGGGGAATGCAGGCAGGTGCTGCTGCCAGAGGAACAGGGCAAAGTGCCACTGCTCAGGGCTGGCACTTTTCCACGTTGCAGCTGACCACAGTGATCCACACTTGTCTCACCCACCCGTGCAAGAGCACATCTCGATCCCTACAAGCCCCAGGGCTTGCATCACCCACCACGGGGTCCGATGTGGTCACTGCTCCCAGGAGGACCATGCAGCCACCTGCCATCACTGAACCCATGGACCCATCCCAGTAAAGCACCTCTGCACCAGTGAGAATCACCGCGGTGGGAGCCGAGCCAGCCCGGCTGAGCTCTGCAAAGGCACTGAGCCGAGCTCCTGCCAAGGAAAACTCCCCGTGCCGTAAGGGAACAGCCTGTTTCCTCCCCAGGGAACTGGTCAGTCTTGTTCCCGGTGTTGCTCCTGCAGCGGGAACACCCCGGCAGCAAGGTCACAGCTGGGGGGACACTGAGAGCCGGATCACTCAAACCCAGAGGTTCTGGACCTGGCCCCCTCCTCCCAATGTGCCCCTCAGCATCCGAACAAACAAACCTCTCCTGAAGCAGCCCTGGGATGGGGAAGCTGAAGCTCCCTCTCGCTGGGTTTGTTTGTCCCTGCCGTGGATCTGTTCCGCTCCCGGGGCTGGCAGCGAGGACACGATCCCCGCTGTGTGGGGTTCTAGCACCAGCACAGCTGGGCTGCCCCGGCACTACCCAGTGAGAGGAGAAGTTACAGCCTCTGCAAAGCAATAAAAGCCATTCTCTGAATACCCGGGGGGCCGTGAACCGGGACCGGCGCTCGGCCGCAGAGCAGAGACCCTGCGCGCTCGGTGCAGGCCAGACACTGCATCCCCATCCTTTGGCAGCCCCTGAGGCGGGGCATGGGCCAGGTGATGGGGACAGGTGACAGGGACAGGGTTTGAAGCGGGTGATGGGGACGGGGTTGGGGATGTAGTTTGGGGCAGGAGATGGGGTTTGGTACCACATCCCCCTCTCCACAGGCAGCATTAACCCACGGGTCACTTTACAAAACCAGCTCACTCTGACTCGCCCCCGGAGCCATCTCAAGGCACTGTGAAGCCCAGCAAGCCCCTAACTTGCCCCTGTTTTGCAGAGAGCCCTTTCTTCCTGCTACCTTCAGACAGCAGATGGCAGCTTCCCATTCGCCTGGACTTCCGAAGAGAATTAAACGTCTGTTTAAGCCCTCGGTGCAGCATAAGACCCACATAAGAGCAGCAGCTTCTCCTTTGACGCTCACCAGCAACCCAGTCTCCCCCATCATATCCCGCCACACACCGGCATCCCCGGGGACCCCCGAAATGGAGCTGTTCATCCTGCAGTTCCCATTTTCACCTGGCAAAATCTCACCCGGGGACCTTGGGGCCCGACTGCATTTGGAAATGAGCTCCCTGAACGGCACAGGAGGGTTCCACACGCTCTGCTCCCCGCCCCCGGATCCTCCACAAGAGATGCTGCCTCCTGCCTCCAGCGCTGGGTTTATGGGTTAAACCACAAACGTCACCATGGCTGAAGCCTTTTGCTGACGGAGCCCGGGGAGCTGCAGGGCATCCCGGGGGGACACCCTCCATCCTACCTGGGGAGGTTGAGCGCATCCGACCGATGGGTTTAAAGAGAGGGCAGCGATGCCTCAGCAGCTGGGCAACAGGGAAGCAGGCACCTCCGGCATGCCGTGGGGACAGAGGATGGGTTTCTCCATCTCCCAGCATAACACAGGGAGTGAGGACAGCTTAAACCTCGGGAGAAGGAGGGGCGGGGGGGACACGTCAAGGCCTGTCCTTGCATGGGGTCACGGGGGAGCCGACATCCCTCACGCACTGCCCGCCCCCCCATCCCTTTGCTGTTACCTGCGCCAGGGAGCCTTGGCAGGTCAGCACCATGCGGCGGGGCTGGCTGCAGCGTGGCCAGCACACTGGGGAGCCGCTAACGCCGGCGACGTGGGGCCGATGCGATCACTCCCTCCAGAGCCCGAGAGCATCGTGTGTCTCCCCCCCCGCCCCGCACCGGGTACCCACGCACGGCTGCGCGCACAGCCCCGCTGCCGGCCGCGTCGGCGAGGAGGAAGGCGATGGGGTGGGAGCACAAAAAGGCTCATTGTGTGATTTCACCAGGGATTTTCACGGCTGGCCGAGCGCGGACATCACCGCAGAGCCGTGACGGACACTCTGCCGCGGTGCAGGGTGAGCAGGCACCCCCCCCACCAGAGCTCTGGGGCGGGTTTCCCACACCGAGTTCACCACCCTCCCTCCCCAGAACAGCTGGTCCAAGCTCCTACTCACAGAGACATCTGAAATGTTTAGGAAAGCTCAGCGGGGTCCCCACCAAAGGGGAGTCCTCCAGTCCTTTCCATCACCTTTAGCTGGTTTTTAAGCCTCCCCACTGGTCAGACCCCCGAGAATGATGCTGCATATTCTGCTTCTGGCGGAAAAAAACCCCACAACTGAGATCAGAGGGAGGAAAAATCCCAGCAGGGAGTTAAAAAGGAACAAGAGCAGCAGGAACAGAGTGTGACAGGACAAGGGCAGTGCTCTTGTCTGGGGAATCACTGCTCTCTCACAGAGCAGCAGCAGCCCAGCTTCTCCCCTGGCACCACTGGAGAAAAAGCTCCACAGGTTTCATGCCAAGGGATAAGAGACAGGGAAAGGGTGAGACCCCCCTGGTAGGGCTGTCTGGGTGTCAGCTTTGGGGTCCTCACAAAGTATCAGGAGTCCCTGATACAGAGAGAAGCAATTGATCACATAAGAGGATGCCACTAGCCCCTCCACCTCCACCCTTGCCTGCATCACCCAAGTGGGTTTTCTCTGTACTGGGCTGCTCTGGGGGAGCCAACCCAGTACATCCCAGAGGAGCATTGGCAACAGCCAGCACCCACTCTGCTACCCATGAGCTGCTAAATCCAGAGCTGGCCACAGAAGATGCCACAGGGGACAACCCATGAGCTGCCAATTGTCTGAGCCCAGGAAATATTGCTGGGACCGGTGCCGGGGGCACTGCGGCATCCCCAGTACAGCCTGGCCAAACCCAGATGCTGCGGCACGAGGGAAGAAGGTCAAGAGCCTCTGCAAGGTTTCTCAGCCCTTCTGAGCCACACAGGAGCGAGAGCCATGGGTCAGTCCCTCCTGCCTCAGAGCAGCCTCACAGGGAGAGCTCAGATGGTACCAATGAGCTCCAAACTGCCCAGCAGCCCATCCATCCGCCCCCTTGCAGAGAGGATGCCCCCTGCTCCCTGTACCCACCAGCACAGCCTGCGGAGGAGTCGACGCTTTTGTGACACCAAGTCTGAGCTCAGCAGAAATCCCAGAGTGATGCCAATCGACTTGTCTGCAGAGGGTGGTCATTATAATCAACTCACGCTGCAGAAATCACCAGACACATCCCAGACCCCCAGATTTTACATAACCTGACTGTGAGGGCTTTGGTCTCCCCTCCCCAGCTCTTGCTGGTTGGGTTTTCACAGGAACACCTGCTCTTACAGACGTGACTTGCAGGCCCCGTTTTCTATCTGTGGAGTCTGCTGATGATCTGGGGTTTGCAGCAGTGCAGGGAGCTGGGAACCCTGACCCCAAATCAAACCACCAGCACCAGAGTGAGAAATGGGCAGTTTGATGCCTGCTCCACCTGCTTTGAGAACCCACAGTCCTCCCCAGGAGTGATTCACCTGAAGGAGGAAAGGAGAAGCCCTGAGGTACTATGAGAGCATCTGCTCCATGATTCCACCTCTGCTGGAAGCAGCTGAGAGCAGGGCAGCCCATTTCTCCCAGGGTTCAGACTGCTTTCTCAACCTGCCTGCACCCATGTGAGACGTCTGAGACTTTCAAAGCAGCTCATGGAAAGCTCTCTATGATGATATCCCCCAAAAAACACCCTCCTGGGAGCACAGCCCTGCTCCCTAGCTCCACTCCCCACATCCCATCACTCCAACACACTGGCACCCACCCTGCAGTCCCCACCTCACAGACCCACCAGCACTGGGGCAGCAGGCTGCATCTCTGCCCCTGGGGTGCATGTTCACCACTCCTTTCCCCTTCTGCAGACAAAGGTTCTGGGGGTGGCTGTGGCCATCACACACCCTAACTCCCCCGTTTTCCTTCCCTGCTCACAGCACCACAGGACTCCAGAGAGCTGAGCTCACATCTACAGGAGCTGGTTCTCCAGCACCATCAAGGAGGCAGAGAGAAGGGATTGGTGCTGAGCAGAGAGCACATCCCCACCTACTCAGCAGCTACAAGGGGAAGCAGCTGCTCTGTGGAAGTTACTAAAGCATTGGGCAATTCTTTGCTCTGTGCCCTTGAGCAAAAGGCAGCCCAGGAGAGCAGGGCTGGGCACAGGGGGAAGGCACTGACAGATCCAGGAAAGGGCTCAAAGACAGAAGGATGTGATGCAAAACCCTGCTGTAAGGGATGGGGGGCAGAGCGAGAGCAGGGAGAAACATAAAGGCTCCAATAAAAGCCTTGGGGCCAGGTTAACCCTGTAAGAGAGGGGAGCTCCTCTGCCAGCCCTGAGCACACCAAGAGGGCCAACAAGACACTCCAACACCACAACGAGAAATGAATTTACATTAGAAAGACTCAACAACAGTAGGAAACCATCCAAGCCCAACAGGATACTCACCCTGCACCACCACCCCACGGGCTAGGGGGTTTGTTTCAGACTCACCATGGGTTGCTGGCGCTCACCTAGCTGTGCCCAGACTACCCCACGCTGTCCCTGCTCTGCCCAGCCCAGCTCGCCGAGCCCTGGAACCCAACACCCCGCCGCGGCGTGGTGCAACCGCCCTGACGGTTGTGACACAGCTGCTAAAAACCTTAAATAAGCTGCTCTTCCAGACGGGCCCTCTGCAAATCCTTCCTAATCCAATCTTGGTTTACGGCATTAAGCTGGACCCTCCCGCACCGGAACGCCCCTGTTTGCACAGCAGTTGGGAAAAGCCTCTCCTTTCTGCGTTCCCAGTTGGATCTCGGGTGCAGAGAGCAACACAGACCTTCTTCCTTCTCCTCATTTATAGGGGTCCACCTGCAATCCCAGCTTCATCCCACTGCTGGCTCATCCCACTAGTCTGGGCATGCAAATGCCAGTGCTGGCTGCAAATGAGCTGATTGCTGAGCAGCTTCTCCTGTGCTGGGTGTTTCTGTGGGTTTTCACCACCTTAGCCAGCCCCTTGGAGAGGCCAAGCCCTGTGCTGACCTCCAGCTCGCCCCAGTAAACCACAGCTGGGGTCCAGGTTACAAAACTAACCCCATCCCTCAGTGACTCGGCGCAGAGCAGATGCCAGAGCACACTGCAGCTCAGATGGGGTGATGCTCTGCTCGCCCTGAGGCCACCCCATGGCTGGAGCCCAAGTCAGAGGGACATGGCTACACCACCAGCTGCCCTGACCTCCACCCTGAGCGAAGCAGAGATCATCACAGGCTGTGATGATCAAACGCACACATCATCTTAACGCTGACTTCTTTAGGGAGGAAAAACCTCCCCAGAGGTCTCACCTGAGTCCTCTGAGTGAGCAAACATCTGTGCTGGGAAAGCAGAGCGAATGTCAGCGCATTAGGACAAAGGCTGACAACCACCCTCTGCCCCCCATTACCTGCAGAGCCCCCAGAAGTTGTGCCAGGCAACAGGAAACCAGCAAAACCTGTTCATATTGGCCCCCCCAGAGAGATGCACAAGGCTGGGCTTTGCCCACAAAGGCACCCAGATCACATCTGGCTCCATCACACACCTCAGGCAGGAGTAGCTGGGGTGCTGCACGCACACCGCGGCTGGGTGCTCTGCGAGATGCCCTGGGGAAGAGCCCCTGCTGCTCCTGCAGTTTAAAGAATTCCCCCAGTGCCACTCTTCACCCTCTCCTTTCCCAGTCAGGCAGCCCACAGGAGCTCTGCAGGTCGCCCCAGTTGAGCTGGCAACACAAGGGGTTGTGAGGCAGCCAGGATGGGCGAGGAGCAGACACAGGACAGCCGGCAGTGCAAAGGTTGCATCAGCAAGAGACGGCTGTCACGGTGTCACGGGGCTGAGGTGGCAGCAGGGACCTTCCTAGCATCTCAGGTGGCTCCTGAAGTGGCAGCAGGGACTCAGCACAGCAGGCTACTCCTTGGCTTCTGCCAGCCACTGGGGTTCCTGGGAAAAGGCGACGTGGCAGCTCGGCACTGCAGCTCCACACTGGGTTGGGCAAAGCCCCCAGTGCCCCACTGGCCACCCCAGAAAATGCTGCTCGCTGATTCCTGCAGCACCTGCCCAGCACAGCTCCCTCATCCCTGTCCCCTCTCCCTTTTCTTGCTAGAAAGTCCATGGTGAAGTGTCACCTCCTAGCCAGGCAGAGTGTGGTCTGACACTGCTATCCCTTTCTCTCAGGAGAGAGGAGCCCATAGCAGCCCCACAGCCCCTGTTTGGACACAAGCAGCTCAAGCTGAGAGCAGGAAGGTGCTGGTGGCCACAGAACCAAAGGGAAGGTCACTGCCAACATGGTGCAGCTGACATGAGGCCAGCAACACAGAGGCTTAGGGCACAAACATGTTTTCCAGCCTTTATGTCCATATCCAGGCAAAGACATGGCTTCCCAAACAGGACACCTGAGAACCTCACTCTCCTGAGAACCCCACTGGTGTGTCACCTCCCCACAGCCCCCCTACCTCTCCCAGTCACCCTGCCCAAGGGTTGGCTGATTCAACCAGCATCCCCTGCAACTCTGACTGTGCAGCCCAGAGCATCAGGAATGACCAGCAGCCTTCCCAGCCAGCAGCACGTGGTGCCTAGCGACAGGAAGGATGGAACACCCGCTGCATTTCCTCCCCAGGGAACCCCAGCCCTGCTTGTTTTGCTTTAAGAGCTTCCCCAGCCACAAGCACAACGACCAAGAAAGAGAGAAAAGTAGTTAAATGAACCCTAGGAGCCATGAAAGGCTGAGGGAGCCGGGTCTCTTGAGCTTGGAGGAGACTGAGGAGTGACCTCATTAATGTCTACAAATATGCGAAGGGTCTGTGTCAGGAGGATGCAGCCAGGCTCTTCTCAATGTCATCTAGTGATAGAATGAGGGGCAGTGGGAGTAAGATGGAACATAGGAGGTTCCACATAAATATCAGAAGGACCTTCTTCACGGGGAGGGTGACAGACCAGTGGAACAGGCTGTCCAGGGTGGTTGTGGTCCTTCTCTGGAGACGTTTGAAACCCACCTGGATGTGTTCCTGTGTGACTTGGTCTAGGTGGTCCTGCTCTGGCAGGGGAATTGGACTAGATGATCTCTTGAGGTCCCTTCCAATCCCTGATGTTCTGTGAAAGCAGCTTCATCTCATGGTCCTGCAGCCCTCTGTGATCACAGAATCATTCAGGATGCAAACAACCCTTGAGATCATCAAGTCCAACTCACAACCAACTCACAACTCCACCAAGTTTCGGGATTGATGCAGTGTGCTCTTCCCACTGGGATGGGGTGGGATAGGATGCCAGCCGATGCCAGTCACCCCAGGGGACTGTTCCTTAGGACACCCCACACCTGCACAACCTGAACTCGCCCACCAAAGCCTCCTCCCCGGCACAGCCTGTCACGCTCTCCCGAGGTGCAATAACATTTCCCTTGCAGAGCCAGCAGCGAGTGTGTCATCTCTGTGCAAAGCTCTGTCACACGCCAGGTAACAGCCTGACGAGGGACTTATAAATACAGTCTTCTGAGGCAGGAATTGTCACTCCAGCCGTCTGTTAAAACAGGGAGCAGCGCGGCAGAGGTAAAAATGCAGAGGAAAGCATCGACGAGGCACTACGGGGGAACAGGGGAGATGCTGAGGTTTGGGGTCTCATGGGAACTGTGCTTTGAGCACAGAATCACAGAATTGTTCAGGTTAGAAGAGATCTTCAAGATCACAGTGTCCAGCCATGAACCCAGCTGTCCCAAGGCCACCCCTAAAGTCTGGCCCTAAAGCTGCAGATCTCCACAGCTGTGAAACATGGCCAGGGATGGCAATTAAACCCCCTGCCCTGGGCAGCCTGTGCCGAGGCCTGATGACCCCCTCAATCAAGAAGTTTTTCCCAATTTCCTACCTAAACTTCCCCGAGACCATTTTCTCTTGTCCTATCACTTGTTTCTTGTGAGAAGAGATCAACCCCCGCCTCTCTACACCCTCTTTGCAGGTAGTTGCAGTGAGGTCTCCCTTCAACCTTCTTTCCTTCAATCACTGTCTGTTGATCCCTGGTCACCCCCCAGCAAACCACCCCATATCCAAACTACATCATCTTTGCCAACTCTCACCATCCCTCACCCCCTTGCCATGTGGGCTGGTCAGGGTTATCCCTTTCCCTCCAGCGGTTTTGCCAGGCAGGATCAGCCAGGCAAACACTCACCTGCCGTGAGCACCCAGCGGCTGCTCCAGCCCCAGCACCTCCCTGGGGATCCTCAAAGGACCGACCTGGTTTTTACCTTCAATCCCTGGGCGCTGGCTCCCGGGGGCTGCTCCTTCCAGCAGGTGAGAGCCCGGCAGAAGGCGATGCCCTGCGTGCCCCAGCCAGCTCCGTCCCGAGCCTGGAGCTACGGGGACGCTCTGCGAGCAGCTACCGGCTGCTCAACGATTAATTAAAGCTACGACTGTCAAAGAACAAGCAGGGCGAGCTGCTGACGCACCCGGTGCTGCTCCCACTCCCGGGTGCCGCCCCGCTGCCGACGTGCCCGGAGAGCCGCGCCGGGAGCACCCAAGGGGGCTGTGTGCCCAAACGTGGCCCCGAGCAGCGCCCGTGGGGGGAAGACTGGAAAGACCTGTTGGTGCTCACGGTGCCGGAGCCACGAGGGCACAGGGCTGGGAGGAGAGGAGTGGCGGAGGCCAGTGTAGCCGGCGTCATCGCCTTCCGTCACCAGCACCACAGCGCCTGGCAAAGGTCTGGGCAACTGGAGGCAGCTGGGTGCATCCCACAGCCTGCAGCATGAGCCCAAGCCCGTGTGAAGCCCTGTGAGGCTGTGCCCACCATGGAAATACAGCCATTGCACCCCGTTCTTACGCAAGGCTGGGTTTGCAGGTCCCTCGGTGCAGCCGGGACCCCTCAGTGCTTGAGGAGCACCCCCTCATCCTAAGTCCCGGAGCAGCAGGATGCCCTGAGGCAGTCCCACACCCTGGTCCTCATCTTCTGCTGCTCCAACTACTGCACAAAGCGCCTGCAAACCGGTTCAGCCAGGGTGGGGGGGAGGAAAAAACCGTAAAAGAAAAAAAGAAGAACCAAAAAGGGAGTTGTTTTGCTCCCCGACACTGAATAACCTTCATTGTCCTCCAACAGGGGTTTCCTATCCCAAGCGCCAGCAGCATGGCTGATCTTCCTCTGGGCTGGAAACGCTTTAAAGCCCCGGAGCCGCCCTTCTCCCCACCCTCTGCCAACAGCAAAACCCCCGAAAGACTCAAAACAGAAGGAAACCCGGCGGGAAGCGGCAGCGCCGGACGCTGGGGCTGGGCTGGTTCCTCCGGAGCTCCCTGCAAACCTCCCGCAGCTCCCAGCTTCGCCCCACAGCATTTCCCAGGCGGCTCCGGTTAGTTCCATCACCGAGCAGGTGCCGGGGCCGCAGCGGAGCATCCGACCCGCTGGCTGGGGTAGTCACTGGGCGAGGGCGAGAGCTGCTGGCAACCCGCGGGAGGCAAGGGGAGGAATTAATGGTGCTGCAAGTCCCTCTGCCTCCATCATTAGGAAAAGAAGCTGCGTTGGAGCATCCTCACTCGAATGCACAATGCAATTTGCTTCAAGTTTAATATCGTCCCCGTTCCCAGAGATGGGCTGAAGCCAGGGAAAGTCTGCTTTTATCAGCTGTGCTTCTGCAGAGATCTGTGTAAAGGGGAAAACAAACCCATCTCCTAAACTGGAGCTGTGTTGGGGCTGCAAGTGGCCATGGGCCACTAAACTGCTACAGGCACCATCACCCGGAGCTGCCTGCTAATCAAACAGCTGATTCACCCAGCATTGCACTGAAGTCTTTCTGGAGGGAGGGTGTTGCTCAAGTTTTCTCCTACCCCTCCAAACTCTGCTCCACTAGAGCCACCCAGCATGGCCCCGCTCCCACACGGGACGGCAGCACCGACCTCTCCCAAAAGCACTCGGCCATGGGGAGGGAGAATCCTGGTTTTATCTGGGCTTTGCACAAGTAGGCTGGGATTTTCCCCAGCCATTTCCTCCTTGGGGCCTCTTGTTTGTGCAGGTGGCTACGAACATTTCCTCCTCCCAGCACCACCCCAAAACAGCTCATGGGGGAGCAGACCAGTCAGGCAGCAGCACCCATGATCCCACAAACCCACCGGCACCGTCAGATCTGCTTAGCTCAGCCACCCAAAAGCTGCAGAGCTCCCGTGCACCTTCTGCTCGATTTTCAACCACAGAGCACAGCTACAAAACTCAGAGTCGGGTCCCCAGGTGCTGCTGGAAGAGAGAAATAACCAAACACAGACCTGGTGGTCCCCCGGCACAGAGTCGCTGGGTTTTTCCTCCAGGGCTGGAACAAGGAAGAGATAAACCACGCTTGCTCCAGAGTACACGGACAAACAACAGCTTATCGCCGCGTTAACAGCCTCAAGGCTACTGCACGGCTTCGGGAGAAGAATTATTCCTCCCCGCTCGCGGGAAAGCTTCTATTTTTGGCCCCTCCAGCACACGGAGCTGCTGCTCTCAACCACACTGGGCTGGGAGCCCAGCCAGCCCCGCAGCCCCGGGGGATCCCTGCAAAGCCCCTTTCCTCCACCGCTGCCAAACTCCTCAGCAAACAGCTTAAACTCTGGGTAAAACCAAGATTGTTTCTGTTAAAGCTGCACATTCCTCTCAGCTCATCTTGGTTTGGATTTTTCATGTTGGCCAGGTGGGGGTTTTCGCCTTGAAACTGGTTATGGTGGCTGAAATGCATCTGTCTGCCCATGCCAGAGCCCATCAGACGTGGGGGGATGCAGCAGGGAGGCTGCTGTGCCCTCAGCGTGATGCTGGGGAGGCCATCCCCAGAAAGCCAGCACCAGTTTGGAGATGTTTTGATGCTGGGGAGGGTCCAGCCAGGGCTACCAGAGGGTTTGGTGCTGGTACTGTCTTCCTGGGGATGCTCACCTGGCTGCGACAGGGCAGAGCGGGACTTTGTGCCAGATTTTGCAGTGACACTGGGGGAGACTCAGGATGGATTTTCTGGCCTCAGAAGGACAGAAAAAGCCACATCTGAGCTGCCCCCTGTGCTGGCGACAGCCCTGTGCGAAGGGCAAGAGCCCGCCAGGTCCTTCTGCCAACACATCTGTGACATTCTGCTCCCCGCATCACGTTCTCCTTGGCCAGAGAGACCAGCTCCACCGATTTTATCTCTCCACTGGTCCCACTTTCCAGACCTCACCAGCCAGCCTCGGTCGCGGAGCAGCCACCACACCGCTGCCACATCCAGACCCAACCCCCAAACACACTGAAAAAAGAACATTTTTGATAATTAGGCTCTGAAGAACCGCGGGATCTGTAATTGAGGGTGAAATTACGTCCAGGGTGCATTTCAGTACTGGAAATAGCATGATAAATGAGCTCAGCTTTTTCTCAGTTGACTCAGCTAATCCTTCAGACGCCGACGGCCAGATCTGATCGTATCGTGTCTCCTTGGGCTCAGTAAATACCAAGGCCAAGCCGTGGCAGCTGCAGAAGACGTATCGGGAGCTGCTGCCTGTAATACATAATCTGCCCTTATTTCTGGATGCGCCCGGGCTCGGCAGCGGAGCCGAACGGAGGTCGCTCGCGCTCCCGTTTTGATTTATGAATATGGATTGTGTTGGTTAAGCCATTAGGAGCGGTGATGAGGCAGTTCCGCGTACATCCCGGGCTGCAGCTCGCCTCATTTGAAGCCTGCACCGCAGAACGTTCTCCGTGTCTTCCCCCTGCAACGCCGTTCATGCGGGGAAGATTATATTAAGGCTTTGTCTGTAGAGCTGTAATTCCACCTTGCCTCCCCGGGCCCTCTCATGTGTGAAACAGCTCAGCCGCAGGCGAGGAAATGGTTGCAACAGGAAATTGCAGAAGACTCGTGCCCATGCCCAGAGGAGAAGCCAAAATCCTGCCCAAGGGGCTTCAAGAAAAGTGTTAGAAGTGCTGAGACACCCCCCGCCCCCAACACGGAGACCCCACTCTGGCTGTTTGCGGTGCTCCCCCAACATTTCCACCCACCCCAGGGGACTTGGGGCTGCCCTCAAAGGGCTGGGGTAGCTGCAGTGCAATCACCCATCCTGCAGCATCAGTGATGCCCTGGGAGCGGCACTTGCACCACCCTAGAGCAAAGCACTGGGGAGGAGAGTTGCCATCATGGGCCACAGCCGAGCATCACTCCTCAGCAAAGCTCAAACCAGTTAGATCCTTCTTCCAAGGCTGTATTCCCTGTTGCCAGGTCAGCACGTCCCAGCTCCACTCCACGGGGCTTTGTACCAGCACAGGGTAGGAAACAGGCTGTGCCAGGGAGCCCTCGCTGTGCAATTAGAGAAAACAAAGAGGCAGAGGGGGACTGTCCGTACAGCACGGACTCCCAGCTGGCTGTCCGCTCGCTCTAAGCCGTGTTTTCCTCCCTTTCTGCTTGTTCTGGGGAGGAGAAGTCTCCCTCCACGTGGTGGGAGCCTCCAGCTGCCCTCCTGTCAGGCATCGCACATGAAGGGCCAATCTGGCACCTTCTCCCTAACCAACAGCACGAGGCGAGACGCAGCCGTGGATGAAACAAAAGCGTCGTCCACGCAGGAGCCTTGAGGATGGGTCCTAGCGAGGGCAGGTCACCCCTTTATGGCAGAGAAAGGTGCTCAGGAAGGAGCACAAATAGCACCCGGGATCGCCCCTCACCTTCCAGACCAGCAGAAAATTGAATTGGTACCTTATTTATTGGAGCAACTTGCACAACTCCCAAAGGGAGATGATCGGCCACAGTCGCCCAGCACCATTAGTTGCCACCGCTGACCCACCACCAGCAGGTGATGGTGCTCACCTCCCACAGCTGAGGTGACTGGACACTGGCTGCAAATCCCTCCCTAATATGCTGGGAGCAAGGGTGGGACCAGCTCACTGCAGCAGGGAACGTGGTCACTGCCTTGCTCTGTGCTTGGGGTGTTCTGGATTGAGGGGTAACAGGGTGGGGGGGTCAGCTCTGTGGGAAAAGCAGTGACTGCACAACCTGCCCCAGCCCAGAGGGTAATTAGAGTTCCTGGAGGTGAAGTGAGAGATGAGAAGGTGAGAAAAAGCCCCAGGGAGAAAAACACTGCAAAGAGAGGTGAGGCACAAGGGAGAGAGGGAGGGAGGGCAGTGAATTGATGTTAAATTGAAAGCAGTCACATCCTTCCTGCCTCAGGGGAGGCACAAGTCATGCACAGGGGGGTTTGGGTTGGCCCCTGAGTACAGAGTGACAGGCTGAGATAGATGATGAGAACCAGCTCGCTTGGGACTCGGTGGAGATGGGTGATTGCTGAGACGGTCAGTGAGAGAGCAAGGAAGATGCTCCAGCTTGTGCTTCTCACAGCAGAGCCCCACAAGCTGCGATGGGAGCCCCAGTCCCAGCAGGAACAACACTGTCCCTAAAGCCTGGACCCTGCCTTCACCGGGACCACACTGGGGCCACCAGCAGCGTGGACTGAGGGATGGGGAGCCAGAGCACAGGAAAAGGGGCAGGAAGTGCCTCAGGTCGGCTAGCGAGCTGCTCACTGAATAATTCAGAGAGACCTGCGGGCTGAAGCCTCCCAAGGCCACAGTGTTTTGTTTCACGGGCGATGGGCTCCTGCAACAAGTCAGAGCTTCGTGGCCCCGCTCAGACGATCCCACTCTGTTCAGGTGCAAGAAATCACCGTCCCGACACAGCCCCGAGCCAGGTCTTCTCCAGGGGTGGCTGCTGGCAAACCCCCACGCACGGGGGCACTGGGAGCGGGGAGGGTACAGACATCCCGCAGAGAAGGGAGCAGCAGAGCATGGTGCGGATGCCTGGCTCCCGTGGGTGCTCAGTCCCACACCTGCCCAGGTCCCGTGGATGCTCAGTCCCATAACTACCCAGTCTAGTGGGTGCTTAGTCTCACACCTGCCCAGGTCCTGTGGGTGCTCAGTCCCGTAACTACCCAGTCCAGTGGGTGCTCAGTCCCATACCTGCCCAGGTCCCGTGGGTGCTCAGTCCCGTAAATACCCAGTCCCGTGGGTGCTCAGTCCCATACCTGCCCAAGTCCCGTGGGTGCTCAGCTCATTCCCATGGCCGCCCATATCCCGTGGGGTGATCAGTCCCGCAGATGTCCCCCAGTTTCCCCTGCTGGGGAGATAGCCAGGGGGTCCCGAGTCCCGGGCTGCGACACCCCACGTGGGTCGGTGCCAGCGGGGCTCCCACTGAGTGCTCGTGCCCAGTCTCTTGGCGCCCCCTGGCGGCCTCGCAGCGACACTGCCCCGCCAGCTCTTGGTGCTTGTGAGCACGCAGCGGGGGTGGAAGCCATAGGGTGACACCCCCAGGGGCCGCAGGAGGAGCTCAAAGTCTTTAATGAGCCCTGTGGAGCCTGACACTAATTAGCCTTCGGCACTGGGAAGGAAGAAACCGATCCCTGCTGGGAAGAGGAGGGAGCAAAGTGCCCACTGGGTTTGCACATCCTCCTCCCTGCCCGGGAGAGGGGAGAGCCAGAATATTCCCCAATGTAGGTGCTTCCCAAGGTTTGGACACCGGGAAGCAACACCCCTTGGGCCAAAGTGGGTAAGGTTCCTTGTCCTCCTCTGGTCCCTAGACTCCACACAGGGACTTCCAGCCTCTAACGCAGCCTCTGGGAGTGACTGCAGGTCTGTCACTCTCCTGCCCCAGAAGGCAGATGCTGTTCCCTTTGCACAGGAGGGGGATATCTCAGGATAAATCAACTGGCTGAAAAAAGCAGAGAACAAGTCTCTGTTGCAGCCGTTCCCAAAGGAGCAGGGAGGTCAGGATCAAGCCACAGTGCAAGATGGTGTTTCACAGACCTCACGGGTGCTGATGACCTCACGGGGACACTGATGCAACATCTGGACCACCTTCAATTTGTCTGGTCAGGCTGGTCAGTCAGACCTGTCTGGCAGCCAAAACTAAACTGAGCACTAGGCACAAACTCTTCGTGGAGAGAGAATGCCAACACCCAGGGAAAGGTCTCCAGTTGCTGTCAGGAGCTGGGCTCACAGAGAGAGCTGGATTTCAGGCACCTAGTTGCAGTGTTAGTGAGGTAGACTAACCTTCCATCCTGGCTGCAACTGACAGACCTCTGACTGCACGCTGAGGCACCACAGCCTTGTGGTTTTGAGAAACAAGCCAAGCAGGATGAAGTAGCATCACTGCAAATGGCAGCAGCGGCCTCTTTGGAGGAGCAGAGATAGACGCAGCCCTGACAGGAGACTGAGACCTGGCTGCACACACAGTCCCCGAGCCAGCGTGAGACGTGCCTGTTCACAGCAACCACCCTTCCAGAGAGGGGAAAAAATTACCCCTTGCGTGGCCTCTGTTTCTAAGCTAACAACTACAGGGACAACCCTCTGCCTGTCCCACAGTTAACAGCCCAGAACTGGCTGTGACACCCAGGACATCACCCTGGCAGACAGAAAAAACCATTCCTTCATCACCAAGGTGGGAGGAGGCGCCCACCTGCTGAGGAACCATCTCTGCCAGGTCAGTGATGCCTCCTCACTCCTCGGCCAGGGGCAAAGGAGGTAAGTGAGGCTTTGGCCCTGCACTGCCCCACTCATTCCAGGAGGTGTTAAGCTGCCCAGCACTGAACCTTCACACCTCTGAGCTGCCTTGGAAGGAGAGGGAGGGTTGTCCGCCAGCACTGGGGAGGCGCGCAGGGCTGGCGTTCAGAAGCGCTGCCACTTGAGAAACGACGTTTGTGCTCCTCAAAGGCCAAATATATGCTTGGAGTTCCAGCACAGTTCTGAGGCGAGTGTTACTGTTTCCCCTTGCTAAGGCTCCAACGACTGGTGGTAAAAATCCGGGGGGAATGGAAGAGGTCACACGGTCACAGAGCACTTGAGGAGCTGTAACGGTGCCTTGATGAACTACTGGTGTTAAAGCAGAGCCAAGTCCACATTGAGGATCTAATCACTGTCTGTAAATACGTGAGGGCTGGGCATCAGGAGGCAAGGAATCCTCTTTTCCGTGGTGTCAGACAGGACAAGGGGTAACGGCTGCCAGCTTGAACACTGGGAGTTTCGCCTCAATATGAGGAAAAACTTCTTTACAGTCAGGGTTATTAAATACTGGAGTGGGTTGCCCAGGGAGGTTGTGGAGTCCCCATCTCTGGAGATGTTTCAGCCCCGGCTGGATGTGGGTTTGTGTAGTTGATTGAGGCTTTTTAGGCAGTTCTGCTTTCCAGTAAATTGTAGCCTGCTTGAGCAGGAGGGTTGGACCTGGTGGCCTTTGAAGGCCCCTTCCAACCCTAATCATAGAATCATTAGGCATCGGAGGGACCTTGAAAGATCATCCAGTCCAATCCCCCTGCCACAGCAGGATCACCTAGACCAAGCCGCAAAGGAACACATCCAGGTGGGTTTTAAACATCTCCAGAGAAGGAGACTCCAGAACTCCCCTGGGCAGCCTGTTCCAGTGCTCTGTCACCCTCACTGTGAAGAAGTTCCTTCTGATAGTTATATGGCACCTCCTACGTTCCAGTCGCACCCACTGCCCCTCATCCTAACACACCGTGTAAACTGTGTGTGAAGACTGTGTAACGGCTCATCCCTGAACTTTGGTGGGTTAGTGCTCCACAGCCAATGTTTGCTCTCAATAATAATCTGCCAAGAAAATTACTGGCAGAATCGGGCTGCAAGACTCAAAGCACAACAGCCGGTCCAGTGAGAGCAGGACTTGGGTCATTCTCAGCACACTGGGGACCTCCACCACACATCCTGGCACAAACCCAGGAGCAAGACCCAGCAGGAAGACAGACGACTCCTCAGTGGCAGCTGAGCTCAGGCCACAGATTCTCCTGTTTCACATAACCACTCTTTTGGAAAAGCAGTGAGAGCAGTTCTGAGCTGATGGGGGGGATTTGAAGGAGTGTGTGGGAAAACATGAAAAGAGGCCTAAGAAATACAGACAACTCTCACTCCACGAAGAAGGGGACTTAGATCCTTGGGCTGCCACCTCAGCCTTCACGTCGGCTGGTCTTTTTCAGACTAAGGGGAAGGAAGAATAAAAAAAAACACTTGATGTAGGTGATCCTGCTCTGGCAGGGGGATTGGACTAGATAATCTTTTGAGGTCACTTCCAAACTCTTTCTGTGATTACCAGAGGCTTCTGCTCAGAAGCAGAAAGCTGTGGCTGGGAAGGCAGAAAGACTTCGTCATGGCTCAGGTCATCAGTTCTACCAGCCCCAGCATCTGCTGCAGGAGGGAGCTGGACACTGGGCACCTTTGGGTGGGAGCTGCATGGGCAGCATGCAGGAACAAAGAACAGAAAGCAGGGCCAAGGGAAGAGGTGAGCCTGCACAGCATGAAGGAAGGAGGTGTGTCCCTCACATCTTCAGGAAATTGGTTTAACTGCTCACCCAGTACCCAAAACAAGGGGAAATGAATTCTTAGTGCATGGTGAAGCCTGTGAGAAGGGTAGAGCTCACTCACTGCCTTCCTTTGGAACTTCACAGTGAGGGTGACAGAGCACTAGAATGGGCTGCTCAGGGAGGTTGTGGAGTCTCCTTCACTGGAGATGTTTAACACCTGCCTGGATGTGTTCCTGTGTGACTTGGTCTAGGTGATCCTGCTGTGGCAGGGGGACTGGACTAGTTGATCTTTTGAGGTCCCTTCCCATCCCTAATGATTCTATGATTCTATGAAAAGAAAGAACCAACAGAGGTTAAGTTCACAAAACTTTCCTTTTTATTATTTGAAATTGGAAAAGGCTCCTTGGGCACAACAATCAGGTGTAAAAGTAGCACAGGCATCTTGCTCAGCTTTCCAATACCTGGGGGAAGGAGGCCAAGTGCTGCAAAGTCACGCCTGGCTTTATACAGCCCACCAGACCAAAGGGACAGGCATCACAGCGCTGAGCGGGCAGACCAAACTACAGCTATCACGTTCCACGTGGATGTCTGCGCCATCAGACCCAGGTGTTTGCTGTCAGATGGCATTTCAGAAAGGAAAGCTCACCTTTCGCCTCTGCACGAGGCAGGGATCTGCTGTTCCACCTTCCAGTTTTACTGAGTAACCTTCACAGAGGCTTATTTACACTCAAGGCCTACAGGAGATGCCCAGATTAATCCACCGGTGTCACGTTCAAGCGGTGAGTGCAAGACACGCACGGAAACGGGGTAACACCTGCTTAGGGCAACTAGGACAAAGCATCAATTAAAAAAGTGCAGACTGCTGTAACGAAGCTAACGAACACAGCCATTCCCAGTGCTCTTCCCCTCAAAAATTAAAGACACTGCAACCCAAACAAAACCCAGGATCACACGCACAAAATGAAGGAGTTAGCGGCACTCACGGTTTGGTAACTTACTCGCCACTCCGCTGCCCGATCACACACCTCAGATCCTTCACTGTCCAGCTGTGGGGCCTGGCCCGTGGCGCCACGGCCAGCACGCAATCCTCGGGCAGCTGAACACAACAGGTTATTGGCCACGGGAGCACCCAGCTACAAGACAGAGTTAATACACTATCATTTCCTAAACTATCCAGTTGGGAGTACATGACCCATCGCCACACAACAGCCAACACTCTCACTAAGTCCCATCAGCTTTAAATTAATAAAAAGCAATAAAAAGTCACCCCTGTTTAAACGTAAACACTGAGCCAGCTGCAGCTGGGGATTTTCCCTGGTAGCCTTCACCTCCAAGTCCACTTACACATGAATTTAATTCTCCCCAGTACAAGGTTCCTAATTAACTGCTGCCCGACTCCGCTGTCCCATCCCAGAGCAGCGGCGGCAGCACCACACTGCTCACTCCAGAGGAAGCTGACAGCCAAACTTACAAGCAATTCCATTCTTTTTCCTCCTCCTCAATAAAAAACCCCAAAAGCCAGCCAAGTCCATGTGGACTGCAGCGAGCCTCCTACAAGCACGATGCCTGATCACAGCACGTTTATAGCTACAAAATCAAGCCCAACGCAAACAAACAGGCTGGAGGAGGAACTCTGATGCTTCTGTTTTCCAGCTGGCCAAGCCCGTGTGTTTTGACAACACAGAGTGTGTGAGCTGAGAGCACAAGGCAGCCCGGGCCCGTCAGCCAGTCACTTGCTTATTGCTCCTGAGCTACAATGAAGCCCCAGGTCTTGCTGTGGCTACTGGGGCAACGCTGCTCTGCAACCTAATTGCAACCGCTTTGTTTACTCCAACAGGCTTCTGCCAAGAGAGTCTTCCTACCCCGACAAGTTGTTTTCCATCTTTGCCAGCATTTTCCACCCATCTGGGACCAGGAAGTAAGGCCAATTGTCCCCAAGATCCTCAACAGAGCGAACAAGGACATGTCAACACCAGAAATTTCTCACCATCTGCAAGGCTCCACCACACATCACCCCTGTCAGCAGCTCACACAAATATCCCAGCAAGCTGGACAACCCAGGCTGGGGGAAGAAGCAGGGGCTGCACGCTGACACGGTGCAGAGGGGTGGTAGTGCCCATGCCCACATGAACAACCACGGCCAAACACCGGGGTGTCAGTGCTGCTTCCCACTGTCACCGTGAGGGAAGGCAGGACCAGGGCTGCAGCCGAGTTCCCGTCGGCTGCGGGAGATGCTCAGATCCAAACCTCCTGCGTTCCTCCCGCTTTCCCAAAGCTTTCAGAGCTGCAAGGTGTAACTCCTCATCACATCACTCTGCTTTTCTCATGTTTAAAGGAGCCAGCAAAGGCACAGGAGCACCCAGAGCATTTACACCAGTGTCCAAATTCAGCACCCTGGCAGCTTACTTCACCCGTAACCAAACCAGAGGGAGTTGTCTCGTGAAACGCCACAAAAGCTGCCAGGCTTTGGGGAGCAGGAGGTGAGAAGGCAGAGGAGTACTACTAATACAAACCCTACTGTATTTGGTTGCCTTTGCTCTCTAAAGCCACAGTGTATCTATCAGCAGGTTTGTCTTTAATCAGGACTCACTCGTTGAGACAGTTTGAGGCCAATCAGATCAAAAACCCTACTACAGGGGCAAAGCTGAGCTGCAGAGCACGATGCCTCTGCAAAAGCCCTTCTGTCCCACCAGCCAAGCCAAAGGGAGCCCTTTAACACCAGCACTAACAATGGGTGGAAGGGACAACCTCGAGGCAGAACCATTTTGGCCTGGAGAACAGCAGATGCACAGTCTGTGCCAACCCTGCCCACACAAGCAGATCCATCTCCAGCACCGAGCACATCCTTCTGCCAGCTGCTATCTACAGGTTAAGGGGAACTGAAGCTGCAGGCAACAATTACTAAAAGCACTGGAACATACCTACTCCACCTTTACACACTCAGCCAACCTCACACAGCAGGTTACAGGGAGGAGACCAGCCACAGCGTCAGCACTTAGGAGTGACTCAGGTTGTTGTGTCCTCAGCACAGTCTGGATTTGCAATCCGAGTTTAAAAACAACCCCCCAAAACTGTAAGTAAATAAGACTTTGGGATTTATATTTTTGGGGGAGAACGAGGGCACTGAAGGAAGGAGGAATTCACCATCAGCCAACATACTGGTTGCACCAGCAAGCTCCGAGGTGAAACTGGCCACTGAGATGCCAGACTCCTAATGTCTTTAGGTGTCTCAGAAATCTGCATCATCCAACTGAAACCTCTGTCTGCAAGACGAAGCATACACTCCTCCTGCTCACAGCTCAGCAGCTGCAAGAGAAGGCTGCAACGCTGGATTTTAGCTTTGGCTCATCCCTCTGCCCACACACTGAGGCTCAGAGAACTGGCACCCTCCCTCTCTCTCAGCTCTCCATGACAGGGTAAGATCTAAGCCAACTCTGCCTTCTGCAGATGCTGATGGAGCACCTCTAATAGGCTGCTCAGGAACAACCTACTTTTTACAGCTCATTCTCGGTAACAGCACTTCAGATCCTCACCTCTGACACCGAGGGAGGATTTCCACCACTAAAAAAGCAGCAGGAAACAAAGAAAAAAGCACCCCAAACCACTTTCAAATTCCCAGAGGTTTGTAAAAGAATACCCAAAGAGGCAGGAATTAATCCTGTGAGCGACATGACCTCCTGCTCAAAGCCCCTGCTGGAGGGCTCAGTTCTCACACAGCTTGAGGGAACTCAAGAGCCAGAAATGGCAAAAAGCCCTTGTGAGAGACAGAACAAAAGCTGGCTGCAGTCAGTGAAACAAGGCAGTGCCTGAAACCTCTCCATAGAAGGTTCCTAAATCCTCTCCACACACGTACAGACACAGAAACCTTGCGCTGATGCAAATGGCTGATGGGTTTTTGCACCACTTGCAGCCTGTGGATCAGCCCTGGCCAGGATCTCCCTACCACACACCAGACTACGGGGACTCTGGCTCCCTTGCATGCACAGCCCACACTTCCCAGGGGAGCTCAGATCTACCAGAACACAGTATCACAGAAGAAAATTTACCCCAGGGGCTTTCTGTAGGAGAAGCAAATCATCTAGGATGAAACAAGTGCGACTAGAAAAGAGACAGAAGGGCCCTGTGAGCAGAGCAGCAGCACCCACTTGTCAGCACCGACTGTAAAAGGAGCCAGAACAAGCCACAGCAATGCCAGGAGAATCCTGCCACCACTCCCTCACACTGCCAGAGCAACCTGATATAAGGACACATAACTGGGGTCATACCAGTACCAGCAACATATAGCACCTGCTGCCCATCACACACCATAGTCAGCAAGCTGCAGGTGGGCTTATTTCACAGTTAGTTTTCTTTTCTTTCCTTCCTTCACACTTCCAGACCAAGAATATCTTTGGTTAGAAGAGATCTTGAAGATCATCAAGTCCAACCTTTGATCCAGCACTGCCAGGTCACCACTTAGCCACGTCCCTAAGCACCAGATCCATACATTACTTAAGTGCCTCCACTTCAAAAACAAAATCTGAGATGAACCTTTCGGGTACAAAACCAGTTCTGGATGCACCAGCCTCCACAGTTTACACTCACTTCCAGTTCGTACCCAGCTCCTATTGGCAAAACCAATCATCTCTACATTCAAGGAAACACCAAGACCTGGAGCCCCAGACACAGGACACCCATCGAGCTCGAGAAGCCAGGGCAATGATACAAACACTGTTGTTTACAGTGAGAATCCTCCCCTTGCTGGCAAGCTGAGGGAATTTCTCAAAAGGCAACCACCCCCTCCAATTACTAAGCCACAGGTGCAGGATCTCTCAACAACACTGCACCCAGGGAAAGGTTTCTGGAGAGGAGGATGTGCTTTGGCACTGCTGACACAATATCATCAAGCAGCCAGCCACTCTGCAGCAGGGGACCAAACAGGTTTTCAGGAGGGCAGAGCAAGTCTCCCAGGGGGTCAAATCAGGTTGGAACACATCAAAGGCTTTAACGAGTCCCTTCCCTGAAGAAGAGCCTCTTCCACAGGAGACTGCTAATGGTCAGAGTAGAGAGCTTCTGTCCATCCAGTCAATTACATGTTGTTCTGATCCATCTCTGACCTTATTTTCATCCCAGCAGATTCTTTTTGTTATAAGAAAGGTCCTTTCCCTCCTCTGCAGGATCCCTTCAGCTCTACAAAGCTACATTACAGACTGGGTAACAAGGACTGCTGGGGAGCAGCATGGAGTGGCAGAAAGGGCTGTCACGGGTACTTTAACTGGGATGTGTACACTTGGGGTAAAAAGGCTTTATTAAAAGTGCATGCTTTGATTCAGAGGTACCGAGGGCAAGGAGTTCCCCCATCCCAGCCCTGGCTGGGGAGTGCAGCAGCCTTTGCAACCCCTAGCCCTGTCCATCGCAAATCACCCGTCAAGTAGCCAGCGACTGAATGTTCTTCAGCATTTCATCGAAAGCCTCACGGGAAGGCGCTTCGGCGTTCTGGAAAGAGACCTTGATCCGGCTGTAGAGGCTGAAGGACTTCAGCTCCAGCCAGATGAATCCAAAGCGATCGTCATCAAAGAGAACAAAAACGCCCGGTGTTCGCTCGGGGCTGGTGAAGCCGTGGCCAGCAATAAGCCCTGTCCCATAAAAACTGCAGGGAGAGAAGAACAGCAAAAAAACACGTGAGAACAGCCGCAATTACCCAACATTTAATTAAAAAACAAACACAAAACTATGAACAAGCCGCTGCCAAACACACTGCCAGGACTACAGAACACTCAGCCCCAACACACAGCACAACCCACTGCTGATACCACCACAAGATTTATTTCTGCAACTCGAGGATCAGTCCAAGCCCAGACAATCCTCACAGAAAAGGAAAGGCACACAGAGGGTGACCAAACCCTGTGAGAGAACCTGAGGGGAAGGGACACAAAGGCAATTTTACAATAAGAAGAATCTAACCGGAGCTGAGGACGAGTAAAGGTCAGCGTAACCTCCAAGCAAGCAGCAGGTGGAACAGGGTTTTATTCAAACAACTCGATTGTGACAGCAGGGGCCTTCTGGGATTAACCAGTAGGTTTTTCCATGAGCACAGATGTTTGGCTGAAGGTCACCTGCCTAAGCCTCAGCTTCGGGCTTTTTTTGCACACTTCATTTACTGTGCTGCTTCACTGACTCCAGGTCGCATTCAGCAAGGCTCTGTGCACACTTGCACCTACTGCTTAAGGTGCTCAGCACCTGCCAGAGCTGGCCCCAAGGCACTAGAGCCCAGAGAGGGGTGGGACAGAGCTCGGTGTTTCCAGAGCCAAGGAACACAAGTGACACACACAGGAACAGGAAGTGGTTTGAGCAGGTCTCTAAATATAGGAGCTGAGCAGCTCTGGAAAACAAAATACACAAAAGAAGTGGAGAGGTGGAAAATGAGAAGTTGTAGCTTCGGACTCGCAGGACCAAACCTAGCAAGAAGTGGGATGGCAGATAACAGTGTGGAAAGACAGAGGGAGCAAATGAGAGTGGGGGAGGTAGGGTAGCAGTGGCAGAAAACCTGAGAACAAAGGCTGGGAGATCTGCACGCAGGTAAAGAACACATGGCCAGCCACTGCAGACTCCCCACTTTCAAACTGGAACTGGCACGACCAAGCTGTAAAACTAACAGCCTCCATTACCAAATCCGGCAGGTCCGGGGATAGTCTTCGTTCCTCGATATGACTCCCATGGGCAGCATGAAGGGCTGGGAAGCTGGTGCCTTGTTCTGGGTTGACCCCTCTGCTCCAGCTGCAGTCTCTTCTGCCTTGGCACCTTCTGCTCCCAAGGACTTTGCAGCAGGTGGGGAGGCAGCCTGGGAGTGGTCCTCTTCCTCCTGCCGCTGTTCCTGCTCCTGCTCCTCCCGCCGTACCTGCTCCTGGACCTCTAGGACGATGCGGGAGAGCTCGCTAAAGTCACGAAGGTTCTCAACGTCGGGTAACTGCAGAGGGTGTGCCAGGTCAATCTCCACAGTCTGTTGCCCAGCTGGGATGTTGGGATCTCCCTAGAGACAGGAAGAACAGCATGGCTGCAGAGGCAGGGTGCCACACACACATCCATCATTTGACTTTCACTTAGTTCACCCTGTTAGACAATAATCACCAAGCTGGCCACAAAAGGAAAGTCCTTGGACCTTGTTCAGCGTTTCCTGAGCTGTCTACGTGACCTCTGCTTTCCCCTTCCCAGAACCAGAACTTTAAATCCAAAGCTATGAGCAAAGCTGTACTTAAGGGTGAAAGTCAAAGCTGCAGAGAGAGGGGGATCTTGCTAGCCTGGCTTCAGTGAAGAGCTGACAGTATTTGGGACCTGCTCCCTCAGATACACGTGTGTTCTCCAGTGACCTGATACCATCTGCTCACATAAAGCAGCTGGAAATAAAAGGAAGTGGGAGCCACGTGGCATCATGAGAAACTTTGCAGAGCTGGTTCTACCTACTCTGCACTTGTTAAGGATTACCTGATGACACCAATCCCCATGAGCAATAGGGTTTGGGGTGACCACAACTGACTCTCACCCAGACAGAGAACCACGGCATCAAGAAGATAACACTTTAACAAGAACCCGAGAGTAAGGAAAACACACTCACAGTGATTTTAGTGCCCTTTGCTTTCTTTCCATGAAAGCTCAACATGACAATCTCCAGCCCATGGCTCCCATAGGTTCCTTTGAAAAGACCCGGCTTTATAAGGTCATCAGGGCTGCTAGGAGGGAGGTAGATGCGTCGGTACGTCAAGCAGTTGCTGTGCAAAAGCCAAAAGGTTAGAGTGGTTAGCAGAGGATCCCTCATTACTAGGCAAGCTTTTCTTCAGGCAGCTTTGGGATCCTCTGTGGGGAGATCTGTGTTTTGAGGCTCCTGCAGCAAAGTCACAGCAAGCCTCGCTTCCTATGATTTCTGGAGAACCTAAGAGTGAAGCAGCTGCTACAGGGTTAAACATCCACATCCGCAAGGTGGTTGCTATTAAAGTTTGGAGTGATGTTAAAAAACCTCCAAGTTCTCAGGAAGTACCTGATTTCTGCCCAGCAGAAAAGCTACAAAGCACACTGCTGACTAACATGGGTAACAAGGAAATCACTCCTTGGGATCAAAGGCATTTGCTCTGTCTTCAAATTCAACACAGGGGAACTACTTAAACCCACCTCACTGTGCACAGATCCTGCCAAAGACTGGGAACCTTACTACACCTGCTCTCATTACACCTCATCTCTCTCTCTTTCTACTACTGGGGAGCACTGTGTTGAATTCACCATGTCTCTGCAGAGAGCTGGCCCAGACAGAACTTTCCTTGGGCTGTTAAAGCCCACTGCAAGAAGCCCATCTTCAGAACAAGCGATCCACCGTGCTCTGGAGGTTGCAGTAGCGTCGATACCTTAGAAAGAGCTGTTGCACTTACTCGTACTGGCTGGTGTAGATGAACTTCATCAAGATGAGCTCCTGCATGTGTTCGTGGAAGATGTCTTCCAGAGTCCGACCCCACTCTTCCCTCAGCCACGTCCGGAATTCCTGCAGCACAAGGAGAAGAGAAAAGGGGTCGGACAAAGGCATTTCACTCGTGACAGTGATGTACCCTGAGGTGACTTCACCTCAGCAAGACTCAATAGCCGAGCCACAGAGAGGGCATGAGGACTACCAAAGCCAGGGGATTGTGACTGGATTTGGGAACAAGTACATGTTAGTAGAGCTGGCTTGGAAAGCTGCTTAACAACTGAACTAAAACTTAACAACTCCATAAACATGCTCCCCTACAAATAAATTAAAGGTAGAACCAAGGAGTCTCTTCACAGTTCAAGTATAAGCATCACCTGTCACGGCACAATAGCTGATCTACTACTCTAAGTCCTGGCTTACCTTGCAGTAACTCATTTGTGTGTCCATGAGCTGGCTCCTGTGCCCTGTCCTGGCTTGTTAAAACACAAAAGGGGCAGCTTTTGAAAGGCACAGAAGATTTAGGAGGTTAAATCCTGCTGATTTGATACCGATGCATCTGAATCCAAAGAGTGCTTTGAAAACACTTCCTGAAGTACCTCTCAACCAGCTTCGACAAGTTAATACCCTTCCAGGAGTTAAGAGTGGTAACAGCTTACACTAAGACAGAGGCCCATCAAGTGACATTCCAAACCTGCTGCCTTTATCTCCTAAAGCCAGATCCCCCAATTACCATAATGCCACGCACACTTAACGAAGCACTTTGAAAGTATTAAAGCTTCTCTCATCTGCTGAAGAACCAGAAAACACTTAACTAAACCTTTCACCCGGCTGCTACCCATTAGCCAACAGACATTTTAAAGCATTTGTGAGAAGCAACTCAAGTATCACATTTGTCACGTTTCACTAGCTGCCAACAAACCCCACTACCTGGAACAGGTATTAGGTGAAGGTTTTCAGCCTGACATTTATACCTGCACCTTGAAACACACAGGAATCTGCCTGGCTGGGTAGAGCTGACACAGGATGAACAACCAAATGAAGCTTTTAATCCTGTTACAAGGAGTAGAAAGGTGCCTCACTGACGAGCAGGTATTGAAATGAAGCTGGTACTCAGTATCAGGCCTGTGTCTGGAAGACCTTAATTATGCTGGCAGCAATACCACAGAGATCCGTGTCTGGCTAGTGCTGCACCACTGTCTTTCTTTGGGCAGGCTGGCTTTTTCCTCCTGCATAGGAGGGAAGAGGGTGCTGAGACTCAAAAAGCACCTTGCCACAGGTTTTGGCTCAACAGGATGGATGTTAACGCTCCGCTCCAACACCTTGCTGCATACTGAGGTAAGGTACAGGGTTCCTGAACTGAAGAGGATCCCCAAGATCCCGCAGTCCTTCAAATGTGGAAGGCAGAATCATAGAATCACAGAATGTTACAGGTTGGAAGGGACCTCGAAAGATCATCTAAGTCCAACGTCCCTCTGCTGGAGCAGGGTAAGCCTACAGTACTGTCTCAAGATGTCCTACATGACCCCAGGAACTCAGAGTCCCATGCTCTACCAACTGAAGACCACCTCCCAGACCTGAGCAGCAGCTAAGAGCTTAGGTACAACAGCAACTCTTTTTCTTCAGAACAGGGGCAGACAAACGGTCTTAACCCAGACCTCTTGCTCTTACCTCTTGCCTTCCCCCCGACATCCGATGGTGATCCGTCTGGTTGCACTTTGTGGAGAACTCATCCTTCTTTACGATCTGCAGTTACCATGGAGGAGAATTTAACAGGTTATGGCCCTGTTTGAAGATGCCTGGGATGATGTAACTAAGGCTGCTAAAACGCTTTGCACAACAAACGCTACTGGATTTGCTACAGCACAGAAATCATTAAGTGATGTCAAGCACTCCAGCTACAGAATAAAGACATGAAAGCAAAAATCCGGATGCTTTCAGATATTAGTCTTAAGTTGCTTCCCTGTTTGAGCTTCATTCTTCAAAGAAAAGGAAATAACCTCTCAGGAAGCTTTCCAAAGCATCCGCTGTGCTGAATGGATGCTGCGGCACCACCTCAAGGTCCCAGAACAGGTCTGTGTGTCTGCCTGGACACATTCACCAGCCACACCAGCCTCTTTCATGCAGCTGGTCCCCCAGCCTGTGCACACATACCGGTTCTCCCACCCACCATACTCCAGTCTAACAGAAGACAGTGTAACAGCCTTGCTGTACTACTGCCAGTGAACAAATTCAGAGCTGGGAGCAGCCCACACAACTTGTCAGACACATAATGAGCACAGAGCTGGCATCCGCACACAGAAGATGGTGGTGAAAGCCACTTCCTTTAAATAAAATTCTCATACAGCTTTTCTCCTGAGTCCTCTTCCAGAGCCAATGCACACACAGACACATCACCCCTAGAACAGAGGATGCTCCAAGTGCTCACCTGGATGTGACCATTATGAGGTCCCTTATGACCATACATGCACTCAACAGTTGCACTCTTCCTCTCCATAAGATGAATCCTGAAGAGCGGTTTGAATCGCATGGGGTCATCAACGTGGGGGTCATGAGGTGGTAAGTACATCCACCCAATGATGAACAAGCCATCTACCTGCAGAGGGATGGGAGACACATGAGATCAGCTCCGTGCGCTTTCCACTGAGTCCACAGCAAACAACTCTGGGACCTCTTCCGTAACAGAGCAGGAGCTGCAGAACAGCTTGCTGCATTTCCAAACCACTTTCCAGCAATTAAACCAGACCATATGCACTCACAGCACACCCCTGGTGAAGCGGGAGAGGGTTTCTTTACAAGGCTTCCTGCACCACTGGAAAATGATCGGGCCTTTATTACCGCAAACGACTTTGTGACGGATGTTGGTGCGCAGGACCCAGAGGGAGAGACTGCACTGAAGGGACCACACAGCTAGTCTAACTCTAATTGGTTTGAGAGCTCAAGCTGGCAGATACTCAAACAGGCAAATTCTGCTTCTTGTGATTATCCACGCCTTTTGGACATGGGATTATTTGGCTCTGTTACTCACAGGCAGCACAGGAAGCAAAAATCTCCTTTGCTGAGACGTGCAAGTGCCAGCTCTCTTCTCGCACACCCAACAGAATCCTTCTCCTCAAGCAGCACCGCAGAGCACACTTGTCTTTATAAGGTCACACTATCATGTAAGTGATAGTGCCCTTGGCTGCACTCTTACAGCAGTTCATGGAACAGAATCCTGCAAAACCCAAAGGCCTTGTGATTTGTTATGCTTCAACCTCACAGCTAGTGAACCTTGATTCAAAGAACAAAGGCTTCAGGCAAACTTCTGGCCCAGCTCTCACCAGTACAGAGTCAAATGTTGTTCATTAACTGCTCTCCCCAGCAGCACAAGAGCTGCCAGGCTCCACAGGTTTTCCACCAGTCTTGATCTGATGCATTTGTCCTCGACACGGCTGGCGAGAGGTCTGGCAAACTGCACAGAGAAGAGACTGACCACCAGGGCAAAACCCTTTGCAAAATGCTCAGCTAAGGTGAAGGTGATTGGCCAGTGCTAAAACCTCTGCTGTACTTGATGCACAAGGGGTGGACTCCTGTGCTGGCCACTGGAACATCAGCATTAAAGTCTCAATCAAGCCTTTCCCTAACACATTGCTCATATTTTCTGTGGGCTCCTGTTGCTGTTTGGAGTCCAGCTGGAAAATGAAAGGACTGTCTGGAAGAAGGTGGCAACGATGAAAAGATCAAAGAAACAACCTCTGAGTCACATTTGCTTGCTTAAGGGATGACTGGTCAGACTTCTCAGATCTAGAAAGCAGCACACAAAAGACTCTCAGTCCTTGACACCACAGTGCCCAGAATGAGGTACTCACCACAACGTTCAGCAGTCCCCCATAGGGCCCGATGTCTGGCTGCCATAATCCCAGGATGTGTCGGTATCGGTGCAGCACTAGGGAACAGTGAGACACTGCATCAAGCTACAGAACTGGGATTTGGGGAAAAGCAAGAAAAAGGAAGACTGCACACACCACTGACCAATACCACCCACCACTGCCTGTACTAAGGAAGAGAAACCAGTTACAGCCAACCACAACCACAGCCAGGCAGTTCTGAACGGAAGCCTCCCAGAAGCTTACAGTGCAGAGCCAGGATTTAGCTTCCAGGACTTCACACAACCAGATACCTCACCAGGAATTCCCAGAAAACTTCTGCAATATGGCCCCATTAATGCAAATCACATGAAACACCCAGGGCTAAAAACCAGACACAGTATCTGCAGTCTCCAACTACCAAAAATGTTCCTGATGCCTCAGTCTGCAAAGCAACAGAAAATAAAGGCAGAAAGGCAGTAAGGAACAGGGAAACTTGATTCTTTTGGAAGGATTCCCCTGCCTTGTATAGAACAACTTGTGTCCAGCATTAAGCGTCTGTAAAACCAGCCACCGAGAGCACAGGGGCAAAGCACGCGGACCATGCCAGCTCAGGAGATCTGGTGGGGTTGCCAGGTCAGGAATGGCCTTAAGAATTCCAGACAAACAGCTACATGTCATGCCCCAAAGTCCTCCTCAAAGCCTACTGCAGCAGGTGGGGCTTCTCCACTTCTTGTCTCAGGTCTTGGTGCACTTTCAACCTCACTAACATTGAGGGACAAGCAGGAACATTTTCAGCAAGCAGGAGAAAATACCTGTTACGGAACAATCTTAACAACCCTCCTCTTGTGAGGACAGCTACTTGGCTCCAGTCCTGACAGAGTCAGGCATTCATTTTGTCCATAGTTTCCTGACATGACCAGTAACCTTCCCATGAAGCCATTACACACAGTTCCAGGATTTGGGCAGCAGTAACAGGATGCAGGTTACTTCTATAGAGATGGCAAGAAGTACTACACTTGTCTTCCTACGATGCTCACGGCCAGCTCCGAAGGCCACAGTAATTCATGTTAACATCCAGGACTGGCTTGAACCATCAGTTTACAGGAAGGATTGTGTTTCAGCACAGCCATTACAACAGCTTTTGTTTCATTAGCTAATTCAGATAGCGAGAACTCTAGGAGTGTTTTTATTAGACCAAAGCAGAGAACTTCCACAGAGGTTTAGGACAGCAGGGAGGGTTGTCCAGAACTGCTGCCAACTGGCCTGGAGGAGCCTTTTTCCTGTGCAGTAAACAATTGAAGATTGATGGCCTGGTTTCACCCAGTGAACCAAGAGCTGCACAAACAGCACGAACGAAGGCAAGCAAGCAAACCACATTGCCAGCCTTTGCGTCTCCGTGCGGTAATTACAGATTAATAAGTGGTATGTGCATAAGCTGCTCCACCCACCACAATCTGCCTTCCACCCTGTCTGGAAGAAGCTAATAAAACCCTGGGTTTTTTGCTTTTAATTATTAATTTTTAGGGCAGAAAATGATGCTAAGTGATGCTAAGGTATCCGAGACTGATGAGGATGTCCCTCCTTCTCCCCCAGCTCCTGTCTGAAGCGCTCTCAGAGCTGTAGCTACAATCAATGGACTTTCAACAGCAAGGAAAGTGCCTGTTTGCTAAGGCAAACCCCTTCCACTATGAGACACGTGCCTGTCAGGGGCAGTCTGCGTGTCCATGCTGAGAAAAAAGCCAGCTCCAGCTGCAGCTCAGGTTGCCAGGAGCCACAGTGGTTCAGGCAACATGGCTGAGTCACAGACAGAGGCTGCTTCACCATCTACCCAACCACCCAGAAAGCTGGGACTGTACAAGAGGCCAGAAAAACCCATTCACCTCCAGAAGAATCCTACCCACTGGACAGCAGCTCTGGTACTTTGCTTCAGAAGTTACTGGGGAAAATGCTGGTACCTGGCCAAAGGCTCAAACAGCTCCATTCTGAAGCCAGGGATGTCTCTGGGCTCCAGCTGTGCTCACTGCAGGGAAAACCTGATGAATTCCAGCTCTGCCTCTCCCTGGCAGGAAACAGGATGTATCTGACAGTTGTTTCCCTCCCTCCTGGCTCCTCGAAAGGAAACAGCAGTTTGGTTCTTTCTCCCAGGTTGTCCTCTACTACGCACAGTGCCCATTTTTGTCAGTCCTGAGGACGCTTGTTGCCTGCCCAAATGGGGCAAAAATACAACCACTGGATGCTCCAAGTACAACCCAGACCCAGCCTGGACACTACTCATGTTGTTGCCACAAGCAGCCCTGCACACTCTTCACATGGAAAGAGGGCTTGATTCCAGCTGGGAATGGGGCAGGAAAGCGGGGAATGCCCAAGCTCCCACCAACAGAAGGCTGCCTGGGAAAGGCCTAATGTCTGTGCTCCTTGTCAGAGTCAGGGCAAGAAGTGACACTGACCAAACACACAGAGACTCGAGCAAGCACCACCGGTATGGAGAAGTCACAGCCCCAGAAGCAGTTACTAAATCAGGAAGAGCAGCAGATGATGCTTTCAGATGCCACTGTTTGAACTCAATCTTATTTCATTACCTGTGTCCAGCTTGGAGAGAAAGGCACAACCTAACACAAGAGACTTTTGTGAAATCTGCAGCCTCTAAAGCAGAGGGAGCTCAGTGCGAGTGGAAAAGACCCAGTCCACCACCACTTTCTGGGACTCTTTGGGATGCAGCAAGGTCTCTCTGTAAGCAAAACGTGCTGGTACTGCATAAGCAGTTACTGCCCTGCAGCTGGTGATAACTGACCTGCCAGTGGAAGAGCTCAGTGTCAGCCAGGCTTAGTTAAAAAGCCCAGGGAAAGTGATCTGAGCTGAGCTGGCTAATGCTGCGTGACTATGAATTAGGGAGCACTCACACGGGAAATTCTGACAACGTGGACTTGGCACAAAGGAGGGGGAAAAAATGGGAAACTGGCAATCACATCCTAAACCTGGGGAAACAGCACAAAATGCCCTTTAAGAGCCACCACAAACAGCCCGTTTGGAGCAAACACCCAGGCACCTGTCTGTGAAGGAATCCCCTGTCCTGTGGGGGAGCCTGGACGTGCCTCTTTCACATCCAGCTCCAGAACAAGGCTGCTGCCGCTGACAGGGAGGGCTGCCGAACATAAAACTTCCTACCAATTCCTGCTGTAGAGCTGCTGCTGCTGCGTTGTCACATCTCACATTAAGGATGTTATCTCTGCATGGCCCCTGCATGGTTTTCTTCAGCACGGGCTGAGCCCAGAGCACCCACTCTGCTCATTAATGTGCACAAACAAATACAACCCCAAGCACGAGTGAGTCAGCGACTTGACTCTGCAGACCCAAAGGAGCATTAGAGACAGCACAACACACCCTCCACCAAATTCCAAGCAGCACTGGCTTCCTTAATCGATGTAAACTAATCAGTCCTCCTCCCCCCAACTCCGGCTGAACAGCAAGTGTTTGACCCCAGTGTCTTACTGACACAACATCAGGAGGGAATATGCAGTTTACCCAGAGCAGTTATTTGTCTGAGGAAGGCAAAGCAGTCTCTGAAACACCAGCAGAACATTTCCTAGAGACTGAGATGGCTGTTAAAGGATTTACTGTGCAGAGAGGGAATTATTATAGGAACCCTCAGCATTTTTCACTGGGAAGGGCTGTGGATCTGAGTGCAGCTCATGCGGATCAAGCCAAAGCTTTTTTGCCAGTCCAGAGCTTATTTAAACTTGCTTTTGGGAGTCCTCACTAGGTTATCTAAATACTTCCTGCTGAGAGGGCAACCCGTGCAGAGCAGATCAAGTGCTCCTACTGTGCACACAGACCCTCCTAGGACAATTTTCTACCTTAAGCATTTCAAAAGGAGACCAGCACACCTCCCTGCCTGCCCTACTCACGCTGTTGCTCTAAAGGGTCAGAACACCCCACTAACAGGCAGAACTGGCGAACCAGCACCCTCCGTACTGTCCCAAGGTCCACCCCAAAATAATCTGCTTAAAGCAACGTCACACTCCATGCAGCATCTTGTGTGCTTAGTGCAGGAAGCATCAAGCAGCAGGAGGTACGTACGGCAGGTGTAAACATCTCTGTACTCCATGTGCTCGTAGTCGGGAAGGATTTTCATAAAACGCCCCGACTTCACTCGCGGGTTTATACCTGAACAGACACAGCAGGGTAAGTACCAGCAAACTCTGCTCCAGCACAACCAGTGTGAAACAGCATGGCGAGTCTGGACCAGCCATGCAGGGAAGTCAATCGCTCTTTTGGCTTTACTTCCAGTTGTGGTGCACCGTTTGTTTCCATCGGCCCCAGTGTCAGGTACACCTGGTTAGTGGGATTACTCATCTTTTACACTGGTGTGTACAAGATCCCCACAGAGAGTATGTGGGAATTCAAAGCAGTAGCAGGGTCCTCCTCAAACTCTGCAGTGTGACTGTAATGAGCACTGCTGTCTCACAAGGACCACTGAGGCTACGTGGATGGCAGCCCAGGCCTTAGCTATAGTAACGTCTTCTAGCACTTAAACTCAGCTGCCCATTTCCTCCAGAAGCACGTTCAGTGCACAGCAGCAGTTCCTGAGAGCAGCCCCAAATTAACTCCTCTGCAATTAAAGAGGTTTATGGGATGGTAGTAAAAATGAGTTCACATCAGCAGTGGTCCAGGTTGGTCCCACTAAGTCTGCAATGGGACATGCTTGAATCTGAGCAGGAGAGCTGAGATGGTGCATCCCTGAATCCCATAAACTGCTGCCAAGCATTCTGACCTCAGAGGACCATTGCTGGTTAGGATGGCTGAAGGGATAGGGACACAGTCCTCACCGAGGAGTGCACTAAAATCCATCACAGAGGTGGTTCTCACATGCTGAGTGCAACTCTTTGCCAATGGCTGTTATGGACTCAGAAATTACTTTGGTGTAAAGAAAGACTAGAAGCATACGTGTGGGATGGGTCTATCAAGGGCTATTAAATCAACTAACCACATTTGACTCAGGAAATCCCCCAACCTTGAACAGAGTTAGAAGCTGGAAGAGTATCACACAGGCTGGTCCTCCCTGGGCAAGCACTCAGCCACGGCTGTGAGGTACAGTACTGGGCTGGAGAGACCACTACTCTGAGCCAGCAAGGCTGGTTGTTTGTTTTTTTTTTACTGATAGATGTATAAAAAAAGCACTCAATACCAATTTAGTATGTCTGAACCACAGATTTACTGCAGTGAGAAAGACTACGGGTCACGAAGAGATGTTCTGACACTTAAGCCTGGCAATGCAGAATTAAGATCCAATATGGTATGTCCTGCATGGCTGTTACCACACCAGTGACACACATGCCAATGGACTGAATGGGAAGTGGCACTGAGGCTTCTTTACTGACACATAAAGTGCTGGCTCAGCATCATTACGCCCTTCCACCCAGGAAAATTCAGCAGTCCCAGTCCTAGTGCACAAACAGGTAAAGAGGGACACTAGGTG
Source organism: Rhinopomastus cyanomelas (assembly GCA_013400115.1). Lineage (NCBI taxonomy): Eukaryota > Metazoa > Chordata > Aves > Bucerotiformes > Rhinopomastidae > Rhinopomastus > Rhinopomastus cyanomelas. Next base: position 960,259 of record VXBP01003849.1, read on the forward strand.
ATGAAACTCTTTTCCCGTGGATGCTCAATAAATCTATTACAGATGGGATTAAAACCCTTCTAGCTGTTCTTTCCCTCACCAAGATCAATGCTTGAGGTGATCACTGCCTTCAAGGTTCAGCAAACACAGCACTCCTAGAAGCTGAGCCAGATTTTGGGGCTGCAAAGCCTACAGAGACCTGTAAACTGCAGTAATTACAGCCTTTGTTTCAAGAAACAGGTCCTGTTTCAGTCAGAAGCCAGATGCTCCTAAAATATACAAAAGCCTCATCAGACGCACAGGCTTGCCAGGCTTCTCCTCCTTCAGGAGCAGCCCAGAGGAAAGATCATTGGTTTACCTACAGCACTTTTCCTGTGTCAGTGTGTAACACTGTCCTCTCACAGGGAAGGCTGGAAAATGCTCTATGCACTTTATAATAAAGTTAAACTGCACTCTTTTCCCACCAAGGGACTGAGAGGCACATCTGTCTCAGCTCTTGGCATCTCTTAGTATTAAATAAAGGTCCAAACGCATCAACTTCACAGATGAAACCCCTGCCATTAGCAAGCAAGTCTGAATAACTGATGCCATCAGAGTTCTGTTAAATAGTCAGGATGTACAGGCTTTCAGAACTGGTACCAGGAAAGGACATACAGCTCTCTGGCAGCTTGAGCACTTACGTTTGGCATAAACATCTCGACAGGACACTCCTGTGATCTCCAATTTGCGAAGGTTTTCACAGACACCGTATTCTGCAACGACACAGAGAACAAGGTCAACTCTGGCACAAAGGGGTTTGTTACCCAGGATACTGGGATCTACTGCTTGAGCCACAACGAGAGCTTGTTAGGTGCATCTTGCAAGCTGCCACGTTAGCCCATGAATCTTATTTCTGAGAGAAAACAGAAAACTGGATGCGATTCCACTGCAGTTTGGGAATCCAACGTGGTTTACAAGCGATGCCTGCCACAAACACACCATAAGGAACACACAAACACAGAGGAGCTGCAGACAGCTACACCCAGCCCAGAAAGAGCGTGAAATGTGGAAGACGTCCTCGTTCCAGCTGGGACTGGAACGCCCGTTTAGATCAAATCATGATTGTGTGTACTAATTATCTGCTCCCACTGAGACACCCAACGGGGAAAACTGCTTATTAGGATCCTAAAGAAAAGGTCACAGACTTTAAAAAGAATGAAATGGAGACAAAGCAGGCATCAGCATGTACAAATATGGTTACACTTGAAAGCAGATCAGATCGAGGCGGGTCTGTTGTACCCTCTGATGCCTTTGATTGCTTACAGAACACCCTGAAAACAAAGCAACTCAGAGATCTTGAAGGCAGCTTTGAAGCAGAAAATGAGATTCTCTCAGTAAGTCAATGCCAAACTTCTAAGAAACATTAAAAAAAATGAAAGCAGGAGCTAATGTCTCAATGCAAGAAATCCTTAGAAGACCAGAGGAGGAAATGAGAGGAGGGAGATCCCAAAAAAAAAACCCAGCAGCAGCAAAAACCACCCTGCCGCAGTGACTCTGACAGATCTCACTACAGAAAACTACCCTCCTTGACATCAAAGGCAGCTTCACCACAGATCAAACACCAGTTTCCCTCAGCAACACCCAACGTCTGCCAGATAGCCGATGCAAAAGCACATCTGTGAAGACCCTCATTAAATATGGAGCTTATCCTTGGTCAGGCTTATCCTTGAATCAACAACCTGCCTGGCTGCCAAATCCCACTCCCGAATGCTGGTAGCCCGCTGCAAACTGAGAAATCCTGTCTCCTACAGGAGACAAGCAGAAGCTTCCCCGAATGAATTCAGCCCTCTCTGTTCTATAAATACCTCTGCGGTAGATGTACAGGATGATAAAGCACGCGCCGCACTTGCTGTCAGCCCGCCCACGGGGATGCACGTTGTGCATAACATCGCTTGGGTAAGCGGTGAGCTCAGTGGGCAGAAGGTGCAAACAACACGCTGCCTTCCATTAAGGGACGCGGAGGTCAGCGGCAAAGTTCCTGCTGACTTCCGCTCAGAGGAAGCTGTAAGGGTTAGCAAACACAAGGTGGGATATGGAAGCACAGGGAGCCAAAGAGCAGACACACGAGCCTGTAGGAAAGCACATCCAGCCCAGCACAAACAAGCGATTTAGTGCTGGGCACCAGCCAGCTGACCCCACAGAGCCATCCTGCCCATCTGTGAAACCAGAGCTCAACCAGAGGCAATTTGAGAGCCACCCTGCAGCTGCCCTCATGTCCATCCCTCCTGCCAGGGCTTTCAACCACCGCTCTGTGCCCACACACAAGGGGGGACATTTGATAATGACATCAAAAGGTTGGAGGGAACAGTGTGTTTCTTCAGCAGATCCCAAAGTTTAACATCTTTATGACAGATGACTGCCTGTTGTCTGGAAACAGCGGACTCTTTACTCACCGGTCGGCAGAACCAGCAAGATGCACACGGTGTGCTACAGGCGTTGCAGCCAGACTAAACTCCGTGTCACTGAAGATGTTCTTACTGCATCAGAAAGGGAGGAGACAGGCAGAGGATCCTGCCCAAAGGCATTTCTCCATGTTGCTCTCTGACAGTAGTACTGGCACAGCAACGTTCTCTCTTCCTTTAGACAGTGCAAAGGGTTTTTGCCCTGTAAATCACTCTGGGCTCGGTGCAGTGCCGTGGGACACCCACCACCTGCAGGTAGCTTGAACCAACAGGGTGGGGTGGGTAGGGATTTGATGTTAAAGCTCTGTTCAGAGTCTCAGGCAAGTGCCCTTGATGACCTGGACTGAAACCAAAGGTTAATTTCCTGAGTGCTGGAGTTCAAATCTTTCCTGAAAAGAGCCAAAGTTCTCCCATGTAATAGCAAAGGCAAAAACTTAGGATTAGATATTAGACACCAAGGAAAAGTATTATCAAGGAAAACACCCATCTTGTTTTAGTGTGATTTAACACTCATCTCATCTTCCTATAACCAATCCTTATCGTTTCTTTGTTCAGCAAACTACAAAGAGTCCAAATCCAAGAGGATGGTTTCGTGATGGGTAAGTGCATCACTAACGCTCTTCTGGCCCATGAGCTGTTGCCACCACAACGGCCGTCTGCTGGGAAAAAGATGAGTCCTTTGGCTCATGGTGCCTATAAAACCTCCAAGTACCATACACAAGAGGAAACCTGGACATCGCTTTTTAATCCAGAAGACAAGAGGGGCACAAAATCAGCAGCAGGTAGAGGCTCAAGACAGCTACGTAGAAATCAAAGACTGATAAGGTTTTCTTTACAGACTTCCAAGAAAGCTCTGATGGGCTCAAGCTTCCTGGGAAGTTCCACTTGGGTGCAAAGAATTCTATTTTAAGGAAACCTATCTCAGAGCAACAGTTCACTGAGCGAAGTGTTTTAAGGAGTTAATAGTCACAGCAATTCACACGTGAAATTCACACCATTAGAAAATGGCTACTTAATCCTGCTTCAAAAGTTAGGATGGAAATTGAAGTCTCAGAGCTCTGGACCAGCTGGAGATTTGGTTTTATTAGGTTTATAAGGAGCCCTTGAAGGATTTACCAAACATACAGTGACACAGAGCTGTTGCTATGGGCCCATGCACTGGAATTTGAAGGGCCTGGCAAGACACTCTCCCTTTATTAGCAAGTGCAATAATTTTCTGCCTGCCCTGCTCTTTGCACCCTCATGTTCCTGTCTCCTTTCTGCAGGAAGCTACAGAAATCACAGGATCACAGGATGGCTGGGGTTGGAACTGACCTCTGGAGATCATCTAGTCCGATCTCCACGTCACATCCCTCTCTACAATGACATTTCAGAAAACCAAATGAATAAATATAGCAAGGAAGAACCCCTGTGCTCACATCAAAGACCAAGTTACTGCTGCTTCTCTCTCAGCACAGCACTGCCACTGAGCAGCTGTAGGTGCTGTATGCTGGCACCTGCAATTCACAGCAACAGCGGAGCCTGACACCCTTCACCATTGCTGTTTCCCACTGCACCCTGCCTAATCGAGTCCTCCAATTATTCCTGGATAAATGAGCATCTGCAAGGCTGTACGTGGAAGAACAAGCACAACAACTTCACTTCAAAGACCGCAAAACCAGGAGATTCTCTGGCTAGAATCTCCCAAACACCAGGAGGACAAGTTTGGAACCAGCTTCTTGTTTCCAATGGCTGAGCGGTATCAGATTAAAATACACCACATGCTTTCCCAAACACATCTCCCAGGGGAAGGCTTGGTTACCACAAATAGGGAGCTGAGCAAGAGGAGAATTGATCTGCAACAAATGAAAGGATTTGCAGAAAGCCTGAAGCAAAAGATGGGTACCTTCAGATCTCCAGCTCACAAACAGATCTGAAGGATGGCTACAGCTAGTGAGCACCTGCCACCTGCAGCAAGAAACAGCCACTAGCTTTGAGATGGCATCTTGACAGAGAACATCGTCAGAGATGAAGAAAAGCTCATCAGAGAGAGGTTTAACCTCACATAAAAGGAGGTTATAGCCTTTTGACTTATTAAAACTACCTTCACGTTTACGAGGGTGCAGCGCTACAAAAACTGTCCTGTTGTGGGAGAACTGTACATCAAACTCCCGTGTGGATTCTCCAGAGTCTTGTCAGAGCAAAACTCCACCCAACAGTCTCCTTGCTGAGGGTGTAAAGCAGATTTCCCACTCGAGTTCTCCACAGGCATCTCTTTCTCTAGAACCTGCAGATGGTCAGCAGCACCTTTACCAATGTGGGTGCCATCTGTCAGTGGGTCCAGAAGTGATTGGAGGTTATTTTCACAAGCGGAAACCTTTCATCTAAGTCCTAGATCTGGTTATTCTGAATTACTGGTCCATTTCCAAGCGTTCTGCTGCACTTGCACTGTTTCATTTGAAGATGAAAGTGGTTATCATTTAATGGACTACGGAGTGTTAATCAAGGTATGTCAGGCCACCAGCCAGGGTGAAACAGGCTTTAATTCTTTTCCTGCTGCAGAGATCAGCAATCTCCTATTTATAGAAAACATGGAAGTGACTGCAATCCCCCTCTTGCCAAGGAAGCAATTCAGAGATATTTTTTACCCCAAAGAGTTGCAATGATAAAAGGACAACAGCACTAACAGCCCTGCCAGCCCTTCACAAGACTTCTGGTTAACACCATCACACTTCCAGTTCACAATGGCCAGCAAAAGCCACTCCCCTCCCAGGAAGCCAAGTCTCCTAGATGCTTGCACTAATCACAATACTCTCTCAAGACTAATCTACAGCTGAATGGGCCTACACCCCAATGCAAAAGGAAGAGGTTCATACCAAATGGATCCAGCACCTCAGCTGCTCTGGACAGCAGTCGGGCATTTCCTTAAGTCCAGCACTGCTCCTGGCAGGTGGAAACTGGCCAAAACAGAGCACTGCAACAACCAGCTTCTCTCACAGGACTGCTGTGCTTTGGCTTAGGACTGTCTTCCTCACCCCTTTACTGCAGTGCATTTCTGAGAATACAAGCAGTTTTGCAAAAGACGTGAAGTTAAAGTTCCCAGTTACATCCTCAAAGTGCTCAGCTCTGGAACACCATCTTCAGAGTGAACAAACCATCACTACACAGAGTACACTAGACCAGACGCACACGCTTTCGCTCTGTCTCTAGGACATGCAGCTTCACAAGACGACTCAGGCAGATACCAGCTCACACTTAGGAACTGCCCTCAGCTGGTGACTGGATTGCTGATAAAGATTACAAAGAGTAATTAGACTTTATGTTTGAAACCCAGTACAGGATACTCTATATAGCTGATGTCCACACGTCTTCAAGTAGTTGCACTCATGACACAGCAGCATGCTCACATCTGAACACACTTAGCAGCTCCACAGAACAGCTACCAATTTTATGCTCAGGATTACAAACACTCAGAGTTATAGTACTACCCCCGTGGGAATTACTCACACCACAGCACAGAGTAACACAAACCACTAGGCACAATGCAAGAAGTCCAGGATTAGGAACCGCTTGAAGAACCACGACTGGTTAAGGTTGTGGTTACAGTTTCATGGATACAATAAGCGATCCCAACTCATATCTGTTCAGCAAAACTTGGGTGCCATGCCGATGGTTCAGATTCCACCTCAATCATACCAGCAGTCCTGACGGTGTCTGGAATGGACGCACTGATGAAACCTAAGAAACAGTGTGTGAAAGGAATAACAATTGGGGTTGTTCACCCTGTCGCTAGCTGAGAGCCTGGAGGCGGGAGTCAAATCTTAATACTTTCCTTTCCCATCCAGTTTAGCTGTAGCCATACAAAGCCTACTGTTTCTGTACATGTCAGCTAAGCTTCTGAATATTTCTTTATCCACTGGAAGGAAAAATCCAAGGCGCAGTCACCAATTTAGTAATTTCCCCAGAAGGCTTAATTTAGTGGTTCCTTTACAATCTACCCTACATTTAAAAATACATACAGTTCTACAGGAACTTGTTCCCACAGGGTCTACAGGAACCATTGATGGAATACAGAAACATCCACGAGGTCTCTGTGTCAGCAGAGGGAAAGACAAGAATCATTTTATTAGCTCAGTTAAAAGAAGAACAGCCTTACGCTATTGGGACAGTGGGACCATCCCAGGCTGAACTAAGGAAGGGGAATGTGTTGGTGCACATTTTCTAGGTACAGCCTTTGTACTGTCCAAGGGTTCCTGGATAGTGCTGATAAGGCATGAATTCATTCCTGCAAGGTTTAATGCATCTGAACAGATCCCGCTGCCCATGGCAGGCAGCCACTCCGACATACTGAAATTCTTCATCGCGGTGCCCTCACCAGTATTAGAAACATAAAACAAACAACAACAACAGAATATACATGACATCATGTGCTGGCAGCAGAGGCACCTGGCAGGATCATGCTATGAAGAGGTACGATGAGCACAGCAAGACATCCCTTGGACAGTGCGACAGACACTGGATTAACAAACAGGGAACAGAGAGTCACACTGACATGAGGGAAAGGATGAGGAGTAGAGTGAGAGCTGCAGCCTCACTGAACAGGGCCACAGCAACACAGATCTGCTCTCTAGCCTTTGCACTAATGCAGCACAGCATCCTTGCAACCCGCACTGCCCAGGAAATGCCCATGCAAACCAAGAACCTTCTGAACCTGGCAGCAGAACCAGGAACAGATGAACCTACCCAGTTCTGCTCCTCCCTTCACCCACTGACCAGAGCTTGGCTTTACCTGCTGCATCTCCATGGCTCCAGCAACCCCCCTTCATATGGAAGGACCCTTTTCTCCCCCAGTGCAGCCCCATCCCCTATCCTCACTGCCTGAGACAACCCATCCTCAGGATTCACACAAAACGACTCTACCCGGATGCATCATCTTCTAGGAGCTGGTGATCCTGGTCCCATGCTCATCCCTCCCCTCCAGCTGTCACCCTGGGGAACAGCCCCCGTCGCTGCCCTTTGCTAGAGCTGCTCGCACACCACCCTTTTGCAGCAAGTGCCACCAAGAAGGGATTGTGTCCCACAGGACCCCAGACCTGCCCTCTTCCCCACCCTGCACACATGGACCTGTGCATGCACCCTCGGTTCCCACAACCCGCATCCCTCGGAGATCAGCCCCCTCCTGCACCCCTGGCACCCACCCATCATCTCCCTTCTGCATTACTTAAGGCCCTTCCCACACCCTCCTGGCCTGACAACCCCGGCCCCATCCCGTCCCTGCACCTCGCCGGAGCCCTCCCCAGGCCGCCCCCTGGGCAGGTGGTACCTTCCCGGCAGCGCCGCCGCCAGATCGTGTCGGTGCGGAGGATGCGGCGGAAGGTGGTGCAAACGCAGGCCAGACTGGGCAAGTCGGTCCCGGGCAAGGAGCCGAAGATCTGCACCAGGAGTTCGGGGGGGAGCTCCAGGAGAGACAGTGGGGCCCGGCCGGCCGCGGCGGGGTTCGGTGGGGGCCGTCCGCCCTCGATGCGCTCCGCCGCCTCATCGTCCTCCGCGATGGCAGCACCACCGCCTCCGGCCTCCTCGGGGTCAGTGTCAGTGTCGGGCTCGCTGTCCGCGGCTCCCCCGCGCCGCTGCTCCCGGGCCGCGCTCCGCCGGCGGCACCCGCGGGCCGGGCCCACCCCGCACAGCCGCGCGCACACCGCCATGGCCGCGCCCGCTCTGCCGCTGGCGCGGGGACGTGCACGCCCCCGTGCGCGCCGCCGCCTGGCCTCGCCCACAGCGCGGAAGAGCCAATCAGCGCCGCCTCCTCCGCCTGGCCACGCACTCTTGCTTGTCCTGCGCTCGCCCCCTAGTGGTTGGGAGGACCGAGCGCACGGCGGAGTGTCAGCGCTCGGTAACGGGGTGCGCGCTGTAGCCGCTGCCAAGTCGGTGGGGGTTGGCCCCCGCTGCCGCCCTGGTCCAGCCCCTTGCTCCGCGGTGATTAAAAAATGCTGAGAGGTACTCGCTTCCTGGAAGAAGAAAAAAAGGAGGAAACCACTCTTGCCCCGTGTGAGGATCGAACTCACGACCTTCAGATTATGAGACTGACGCGCTACCTACTGCGCTAACGAGGCTCCTCGATACCCGCGCTTTCGTTCAGCACCTTCGTGCTTATCCCAGGCCCTGGGACTGCTTTTGCTCTGATATCCTGTCCCTGCTGTGCTTGGGTGCTGCCCGAGGAACAGCTTTTGTTTGTGAATTACTCCCTTTCTGCAGCAAGAACCTGGCTTGTTGGGGTTTTATTCCCCTTAAATTAATTGGTTTCCCATTACACGACATTTTCTTGCAAATGGTTCCTCTTTCCCACGTTCTGCAAAGCAGCTGCACTCCTGAATAGGTCCTTCGGGGTTCCTCAAAGTCCTTCGGGGTTCCTGAACATCCGCATCCAGCTCCAGTGGCCAGGAATGGGCTGTGAGGGCTGTGCTGACAACACGCTCGCAAGGAAATCAAGTCATTTCCACATAATTGCAAAAACTAAAGCCAACCTCATCTGCCTTTCCGCTGTGAGGAGTCATTGACCGACAGGGATTTCTGCAGTGAAATGAGCTCTGTGCTTTCACTAAGAAGAGAGTCGCAGAAGTGCTGCCCTGAATCCTAATCGACGGGCCTCACTCTTAGAGAGGGCCTCAAGGCAGCAGTCACCATGACGATCGAGCAATAAATGCCATAATTGGAATAAGAGACAGAATAAGCAGAAGAGATGTTTAATTGATGCTGAACGTCTCCAAGCCTCTCCTGCAAGAAGCACTGCAGGGAGGCTGCTCGCCTGCAGAGCGAGCAACTGGCAGAAGATGGAGGAGGAACTGACCTTCAGATGGCTCTCCCATTAGATGGGAGCTGTGCGGGTTGTGTTGGACTTTGCCAAGGGTTTAGTGGCAGCTCTTGTTGTGAGGGGGACAGTACCCTATTTTCCAAGGATATGGGTGACCATACTTATGGGACAATCAGGTGATGAGTCCAGGCTGTGAGGCTTCCGGTGTGAACAAGATTCCTTAGACAGTGAGCAAACACCTGGCTTCTTACAGCCTGAACCACTGCATTCCTCCCTCCGGCAGCGCTGAGTGAGATGTTTTTCCTGTGAGGGGCTATGAGTTTAGCACCCACAGTTCTGACTGAATTTAGAGTGGCTGTTCCAAGCATCTAAATCAAGGCCCATGGACAGTGAGTCACCTGAGCCAAGCTTCAGCAGTCAGTAGCTGTTTTCCACCTGCATGGAATCGCATGGGCTTCCCCCATGTTGCTCTCTGCTCAGCTGATATCAGAGTTTCTGACACGGCTCTAGAAAGCCTTGTAGTGCCTGTTTGTTTAGGAACTGATGGATTCATGGAGAGGACAGGGAAAGTATGATGGCAAGGGGTTTTGTGTGAATGAAACAAAAGCTGTCCTTGATGACATTGCCTCGAGCAGAAATGCAGCAGTCTACAGCACACAATGCTTCTCCCTCTTTTGCACTTTCTATTTTTATCTGGACTTTCTTCTTTCTCCTTTTCCTCTGAATGGTCCTACTACGCCAAATCATCCTACAACCTTCTCTCCCCTTCCCTCACCTGCCTGACCCCTATAACTTCACCCACACCTTCACTCCAGAGATGTTAAGCCGTTGCATCCTGCTCCATCCCTCAGTGATCAGACTTTTCCCCGGCCCACTGACCCCATTTCCAGTCCAGCCCATCATAAATCCATGCCAGTTCCCACACAGCTCCATTGCCCTGTGTCCATTTCCTCCAGATCAAGGGGAAGAAGGGCAAAAGCCTGCTTGGCTGAAAGACAGTGCCCACCCCCACAACCCACTACTGTCAGCTAGCATTAGCCCTGTGGGCTCTCTGTGCTTGGGGTGACCGCATTTCCCCTTCCCATGGAGCCAAATGGGGGAACCCCAGCCTCTCATCACATTAGAAGCAATTGTCTCCACTCCAAGTTTCAAGAGGCAGGCAGAAAAGGTTTCCATAGTGCTGTTCTGGTGGAGCCTTGCACAAGTTACAAGCAGAGGGTTTGGAGGCTGGGCACAACGAAGCTCCTTGGAGCCCAGGAATCAGAGAGCTGTGCAGAATGGAGTGTTTACGACTGGATATAATTTACAACTTCAGCATTTACCATCCTGTCATCATACAGTTGGTTGGGAGGGAACTTAAAAATCATGTAGTCCACTCCCTCTTCCACATCTTTCAAAAAATTGGGTTGCTCAAGGCATATCCACAACTTCTCTGGGCAACCTGTCCAGTGCCTCGCCACCCTCATGGTAAAGAATTTCTTGATATCTAATTTAAATTTAATCTCTTCCAGGCTAAAGACATCACCTCTTGTCCAACCACTAAGTGTCTTTCTAAAATGTGCCTCCTCAGCTTTTGTCTAGATCCCTTTAGGCACTGGAAGGCTGCTTTAAGGTCTTCTCCAGGCTGAAACAACAACTCTCCCAGCCTGTCCTCACAACCTCTGAGCATCTTCATGGCCCTCCTGTGGACCCGCTTCAACAGATCCAGGTCTTTCTTACACTGGAGGCTCCAGAGCTGAATGTTGCCAGGCTATAAAACTGGCACCCTCTCCTCTCTGTTAGTGGATCCATTATCTGCATGTACTGCCTTTATTTGTGATGATAGGGAGAGCAGTGAAAGTGTGTTATCATCTTCTCCCATCCTCTGTGGCGCTACCAAGTGTCTGAGCACCTTCCTTTGTAAACATTATCCGAGTAATAACCCAGAGCTTTCCACTCCTGCTGCTTCAGGCCGGCAGCGCGGAGCCATTACCACAGGGCTCTGCACAAAGGCTCCACCAAAAGGGGAGGTTTTATTGTTTCATTTCCCTTCAGCAATTAAGGAGCTGATGCAGCTCTCACTACAGTCAATTAGTCTTCACGCTCACTCTAAAGGGCTTTTGGATTCGTCCCAAAGTCAGTGTCCTCATTTTCTGTAATCCTGGAAGTGTTTACGCCTTCCCAGCCTCTGAGTGGGGATGAGCCAGCTGCTGCTGTATCCAGCCAATTACAACCTGAGCAGCCAGGAGAGAATTATTTGTTTTCCATTTGGCAGGAGGGACACAGAAGTATGGCGAGGCAGGCCGAGGCAGATGAACAAACCTCTTTGCAAAGCCCTGCCTTGGCAGCGTTGTTTTTTTGGCATAAGCCTGCAGAGTGATTTCTGCCTTGTAATAAACATCCTCGCAGGCAGGACACTCTGAATAGAGAACATTTTAATAGAAAGACCGACACATTTTTATTTGTCTTTTGTGATGTGGGTATTTTCATCTCGGATGTCCTTTCCTTGTTATTTTGAGTTGGAAAACAGATCTTCTCCTCCTGACTTCAGTGTTTCCCACCTTCTTCCTTTCTGTCTGGATGTTGATCTCACTAGATTTTGCAGATCAGTAGAGAGACTGGGCTCTCTAGGGAAAATCTAAAGCACTGCAGAAAATGCTGCTGAGTGGAACATCTCCCTGACGAGGAAAGGCTGAGGGATCTGGGTCTCTTTAGCTTGGAAAAAAAGGAGACTGAGAGGTGACCTCGTTAATTAATGTTTATAACTGTGGAAAGGGAATTCAGGAGGATGGAGCCAGGCTCTGCTCAGTGGCATCTAATGATAGGACATGGGGCAATGGGTATGAGCTGGAACAGAGGAGATTCCACATCAATATGAGAAGAAACTTCTTCATGGTGAGGGTGACAGAGCACTGGAACAGGCTGTCCAGGGGGACTGTGGAGTCTCCTTCACTGGAGACATTGAAAACCCACCTGGACATGTTTCTGTGCAGCTTGATCTAGGTGACCCTGCTGTGGCAGAGGGATTGGACTGGATGATCTTTCAAGGTCACTTCCAATCCCTAACGTTCTGTGATTTAGTGATTCTGTGCCTCAGGAAGTGTTTTGCATCCTTCTACTTTAAAGCTGAACTCAGTGCCCTCTCTTTACAAAACACTTTCCTCAACACACTGTCCTTGCAATGAGGTTCTGGTCAATCTGATGATCAACTGTGGTCATAAGTGCATGGGGTCACCGAAAGCTCCACAGCACTTGTCCTAGAAGCAGTTGTTCTCTCAGCACTGGCCATGGTCCAGCCTGACCAGTTTGCCTGTGACCAGCACCTCTGGCAGCTCAGTTCGCAGAAGTATTATCGTGTCCTGGACAGAGCACGGAGCCGGGGGGGCAGTCAGGTGTTCGAGATGCTATTACTGGCTCGGCTGCTGAGCAATGGTTGTGCAATCACAGGCCTCGGTTTCTCATGATGTAAATAAAGAGTGTGTTTACCGAAGCCACGGGCTGCGTAGTACTCGGTTAATATTTGAATATGCAAGGAATAGTGGCAGTCCCAGGAGTGCAGGCTTTGCTGCACGCGGTGTTATCCCACCACTTCCCTGCCATGCCTCCCGTGCTGCTTGCCGAGGGCTTATGGATCATGTTGAGTAAAGGTGGTGCATAAACACGAGTTATTGTTGCTTGCACCCGTAGATTTACTGTGTTTTCTCGTTAAATCAATGGCTCCCATTTAAAATTTGATCCCGGAGCCAAGAAATGTTTGCTGGAACAGCAGCAAGTGACGTCAGGGTTATGGAACACAGCAGGGACATCTTGGGCAATGCTTCTTGCAGAAGGAGCGCAGTGAGTTGTAGCCAAACATTCTAAGAACATGACGTTTTTGTGACAACCCTGCATATGCCTGAGTGTTAGAATTTACCATCTTCTCCCAAATTACTAATGATCTTCTCCTAAATTACTAATGATAGGATGAGGAGAAATGGCCTCAAGTTGTGTCGGGGAGGTTCAGATTGGATATTAGGAAGAAGTTTTTTACTGGGAGAATGGTTGGGCACTGAAACAGGCTGCCCAGGGAGGTGGTGGAGTCACCATCCCTACAGGTGTTTAAAAAGCAAGTAGCTAGAGCACTTGAGGCCATGGTCTAGGGATTAGGGAGATGTTGGGATGAGGGCTGGACTTGATCCTGGCAGTCCTTTCCAGCGGTGATGATTCTATCCAGAATAGCCCCTGGCTAATAATCTCCAAAGTCCTCTATTCCAAAAGTCTCATCAAGTAGGTGGCCAGATAGTAAAGATTGATGATGCTAGTGTTCCCATGGAGGGACAGGCACATCTGCTGTGAGACCCAGAGGAAAAACACACAGGGAAGGTGGTCTCCAAGTAGTTTCTTTATCTGCACTTTTTTCAGATAGCAGTTTTCCATCCTCACGAAGGAGATTCTGTCATACTCATCACTTTTTGCTGGAGTTCTCCTAGCTCAGAAAGTGACTTGTGCAGAGAAATGTGAAGTTTGGGGATTTGTTCACAGGGTAGTCAGCACCTTAAGGCAGATGTAAGATTAAAACTTCTCAGAAGGTTTAAATAAGAAGAAACTTATTTTAAGGCATTTTAAACGACCCACTACAACCTGATTCTGTCTGGAAATCTGGATAACGGCTGCACGCTGTGTTCCAAGAACCCAAGGCCCACATTGATCTCAAGCTGAGCTGGATCAATCAGGACAATTCTTGAGAATTTAACTGAGGGAAGGCATTTTGATTCGGGTTTGAATGCAAGTTGCTCTCGGCACAGTGTCTTTCCTTTTATGGGGGTTTCCTCTCAATGTTTCTGGTGAATTGAATAGCGCTGACAGCTGCTGAGCTAATGGCCCCAGACACTGAAGTGCTGTCTTCCAGCAAGGGCGTAGCAGCGTAGAGGAGCAGCTTCATCTCTTCACTGTAAAAAGTCATTTCAGTACCATTTGTACTAGGGAAAAGATGCGATGGTTTATAGTGCTGGTTGTGAAGCACACTCACACGGAAAAAAGAGGAAAAGTGGGAGGTTATCCCCAGGGAAACGCTGTAAATACCAGCTGGGGTTTGGAGCCACCATTCCTAGAGGCTTTTAAACAAAAACCCACCCAACCTCATAGAAGATATAACAGGAAAACCTGCCTTTTTTAATTTCTTCTTTACTTCAAATGTAAAATGCAGTCCATGCTGTTGCACAGAGGGCAGGCACAAGGGGCTGCGCTGGAATCCAAACCCAGCTTGTTCTCTAACCCACCTGCTAAGTCTGGACAAATCACATCTCTTTTCCTCATGAAAAACTAGGGCTGACAGGTATTGTAAGAGATTAGTCACCCCATCCTTCTCCCTGAGATAAGAACAATCCTCCTGAAAGTCTCCGGAACAGGTGTTTTACTAATTTCTTGTTAAATACAAATGTCTGCCGGTGACTATTGCACTTCTTTCCTAGGCAGTGTGTTCCGCTGCTCAACTGTTCTTACCCTTAACCCAACATCTAATTTCTAGCACCTTTTCCAAGATGTAAGCTCATTATTTCTGGTCCTAGACTCGCTGCATGCAGAGAAGACCTAATTCCTTCCTGCTCTGCAGCAACCTTTTGCATACCTGAAGAAGATATAATGTCTCCTTTCAGTTCAGCCTTCACTTCTTCAGACTAAATGCTTTGCAAAGTGTTCGAAGACTAGAATAAAATGCTCTGAGGGCTGGATTTTTAAAGGGCTCTGTTCCAGCGTGGTTTAAAGCAAAATGGTTTTTAAAAAGCAGCGTTTTCTCACTAAGGATGGAGAATTGTGCTGGTCCCAAAGGCTATGTCCATGCTGTCATTCCAACTGCGCCTAACACCCTTCTCAAATCCAGGCTCGCCAACTGTCTGCGCTGTCGACACGCAGACACAGGCGAAGCCTGAGATGATGAGGGAAAGGTCAAGCGAGTCTCAGTGTGGATCTAAGTTTTCCTTCTCACAGTCTCTGCAGATTATTCATGAGCGGAATGTGTGATAGCCCAGCCTGTCAGCAGATACTCTGATTGTGGCTCTTTCTAAGCACCATATGGATGCTTTCAGCCTGAGCTGCAGCCCTGCTAACAGTTGGTAGCGTGAATGAAAACTGGACGACACGCAGCGCTCGCTGTTGTCAGCCCTGCCACCAGGACTCACCTGCACACCCCAAAACCAACAATGCTACATGAATTCACCGGGGCTCGTCCTCCTGCTTGCAGCCAGACAGCTTGTGGCAGTGCCTGAGGTACAATTCTGAGAGTGTGGCAGCCCAGAAAATGTTTTTTTCAAAGGCTGTCATTTAAATAAAGAGAGGATTCTGTTTAAATCTAAAATTGGGATTGCTAGTTTCAGACGTATCCGCCTTCTGATGGTCATCTGTGTCTCACCTGTTGTCCATGGTCAGTGATGTGTTGGATAGAGCATTCAAAGACCTTGGGGTTGTTTTTCTTTCCTTGATTAGTCACATCTTTTATGGTCTCATCCTATAATTATACAGACACCGGAACTGTATGATCCTGAATCACAGAATTAGGTAACAAACCTTCGTTTCAACATGTGAGCACAACATCACTAACTTCAGTGCATCGTTCCACCCCCAAGAAATGGGAAACCCCTGGTCATGTCTAAGTTGTTTAGAAAAGGATCCTTTTCCCTGCAAGTCCCTGTCCCTTTCACCGCAGAAGTTGGATTGTGCAGTGAGATTGTGTAGCCCTACTGCTGCAAAATCATCCTTATATTTCAAAACATGGTTCCGGGAACATATGCGAGAGAAAGAGAAAGAAAGGCAGCCGAAAGTCTACAGCCAACAGCTTGTGTCAGAAAGCTGCTAAAGGAGGAAACAGTTGGGGCATTTTTAATCGCAACGAGGTTTCTGCACGATGGGCACGAGCACACTTGGCTGGCAACTGAAATTGTTTGCGATCCCATCAGCTCCTGACAAAACGTGTGAGGCCGGGTGGCGGTGGGCTTCAGAGTGAATTGGAACACCTGCTCCTAAAATTGTGTTCCTCAAATGTAAACTTCACCAGGGCCTCCTCATACTCGCGTCTATGTGTGCTGAAGGCAAACTGGAGGCAGAGCTGCTTTGGAGCTCGTGTTGTTGAGGGCAGACATGGTGGACCACTCTGAGGTAGCCATGACTGTATCTCTGAGGGGGTACAGGGCAGGGTACTCCAAAGCAGCCATGGCCATGTGTTGCTGAAGCAGAACATGGCAGGGAACTCTGAGGCAGCCTATGTTGCTGAGGGGGAACATGGTGGGGTGCTCAGAGGACGTCATGGGAGACTTTTGCTGAGGGGGAACATGGCAGCACTCTCAGAGGCAACCACGGCCCCATGCTGCTGAGGGAGGGCATGGCAGGGCACTCTGAGGCACCCATGGACCCATGGAGTTGAAGGGGAGCACAGCAAGTCTNTGCCACTCCAAGGCACTCGTGGACCCATGGAGTTGAAGGGGAGCACAGCAAGTCTCTTTGAGGTAGACATGGCTTTGTGTTGCTTAAGGGCAACATGGAAGGGTGCTCTGACGAGGTCACAGCTGGTTTTTGCTGAGGGGGAACATGGCAGCACTCTCAGAGGCAACCACGGCCCCATGCTGCTGAGGGAGTGCCACTCCAAGGCACTCGTGGACCCATGGAGTTGAAGGGGAGCACAGCAAGTCTCTTTGAGGTAGACATGGCTTTGTGTTGCTTAAGGGCAACATGGAAGGGTGCTCTGAGGAGGTCACAGCTGGTTTTTGCTGAGGGGGACCATGGCAGAACCCTGAGGTGGTCATGGCTGTGTCACCGGGGGTGGGTACTGCCTGGCCACCTGTGCAGCCAAAGGCAGACACTGCCTGGCCACTCCAAGGTAGCCATGGCTGTGTGCTACCAAGAGTGTGGCATGTGAGGGTGCCCCAAGGTGGCCCAAGTTGTGTCAGGGGAGGTTTAGATTGGCTATTAGGAATAAATTCTTCACTGAGAGAGTGGTTGGGCACTGGAACAGGCTGCCCAGGGAGGTGGTGGAGCCACCATCCCTGGAGGTGTTTAAAAAACGAGTAGCTACAGCACTTGAGGCCATGATCTAGGGGTTGGGGGGTTGTTGGGATGAGGGCTGGACTTGATCCTGGCAGTCCTGTCCGGCCATCACGAGTCTATGATGCTAAAGCAACCGTGCATCGCTGGGAGGGACTCCAGCAGGACGCTGAGGCGGCCCCTGGCCGTGAGTCCCTGGGTCCCTGAGAGGGCCACTGGCCCGAGGCCTGTGGGGAAGGCCCGCCCTGCCACACTCAAGATGTCGCCGCGGCCGGCCCCGCCCCGCGTGAGTCGGGGGTCAGCTGACAGCCGAGCCGGCAGTNTCCGGCCTCGGCTGCGGACGGGACCGCCGACTTCCCCGGGCAGGCCGGGGCTTGGCGCGGGGCGAGGAATTGGAGACCCAGCGAGCTGGGTGGATGTTCCCTGCCGCCGTGCGGTGCTGGGAACCAGCCGGGCATGGGGAAAGGCTGTGTAATGATGCTGGGAAATGAGATTAGGCTCCTTCTAGAAGGAGCAGCCTCGGCAGAGCGGTGCCAGCTCTTGTTTCTGCGCCTGGGATGGGCCCAGGGCAGCCAGAGCTCGGTGTGTGGGGTTGAGGTGGGCTGACATGCTCCGAGGGTAACGAGAACTGGCAGCGTAACCTATTTCTGTGTGAGCTGTACGACCCCCGTACGTGAGGTGGAATCGGTGGAAGTCCAGATTTTCTTCTCCTTGTGCCTTTGAGTTGAAACTCGGGCAGCTTAGGAGAGCTTCCTGGTGTGCCCACCCTCGCCTCTGCTGCTTTGTTAAACGGGAGCTGTTCCCTGCATGGAAGCAGAGAGAATTTGGGTCTAACAGTCTGCGTCGAAGCAGCCCCTTTTCTTGGAGTCTTCCAAAACTGTTGTTGACCCCATCGCCTGTCAGCAGCCTTTGCTGTAGGTATTAAGTTCAGCTAGGATGGCAGCCAAGCAGTTGCCACTGCGACTAATGTCGTCAGAGAAGAGTGTTTATCTGTGGCTGGCTGAAGCCTAGTTTTGAACACGCCACACACAATAATCTCAATGTCCTGTTTGTGCTGCTTCTGCTCCAGGAGGTTTGCACTCTGAACAAACCTACTTCATTTGAAACTTAGTCAAACCTCTCAGTGCTCACTATGTCAACAGTCGGTCTCCCTATCTCTGGTGTTTCTGGGCAATCTTGAAAAGTGTTTTAATGAGGTGGTATCTTTGCCCTTGAAATGTTAATGCTGGTCTCTGGGAGTGTGGCTTGGCCTGAGGGACATGAAGCAGGTTGGCTTTCAAGTCCTTGGTCAGGTGAAGGCATTGCATTCTCCTTGCCTTAGTTCTGCTTGATTCACCTCCCGTTTAAAACAGTGATTCACGTGAGTTGCATTTCCTTACTGGGCTCGCAGGTGTAGCTCACGTGCACAAACTGGGCTAATAGGGAGCTGAGTGATGTTATTGCTGAGTGATGGGACAGTTTGTGAGTCCAGGACATTAGCAGACCAACAGCGAGTTGGGCTGATGGGTGCTGATCTGAGCTCTTCCTCTCCAGTGGGCAGCACCTGTCCCTGGGTAGGTGCCTGTTAAAGCTGTGATGCAACACTAAATCTCCTCTCCCAGAGGTGTTTATGAAGTGGAGAAGGCTTGGAAAGCCCCGACACACTGAAAGGAACAAGAGAGGTTAAAATTGAGTTCACTGAATCTGAAAGTAGGCAGGGAATAAGCAGATGCAACTGCCTCTAAAAGCAACTGCGCCTGTTTACTTTGGCATGCCCGGTTTATAATATCTGTGCTATTAATATTGATGTCTGCGGAGAGGTGAACTTTATCCTGCAAACGGGCACAGAGAGCAGGGAAATGCCAAGCTACACAAGAACCTGCCACCAGCCCCTGCAACAATGGGTGCGGCGTAATCAAAACAGAGAACGGTGACTGGGTAATGCTAGAACACACAGCGAAAGCCGATGCGGCCGCCAGGCCTCGGCTGCTCCTGGGTCTCAAGTAATTGTTGACAACTTCCTCTTCTGGGATCGCGCAGAAATAGTACAGGATATTTAGTCACTAGCTGTAGTGCATGCCGTAAATTTTATGAGGCGAAACATCTGCTTTAGTGGGCAGAAAAAGAGGGGGTGGGTGGGGAGGGCACTCTCTCCTTTAACACTTTCTAGGAGCGGCAGGCGGCGTGCGGGCAGCGCTTGTCACCTTGGGTTGAAGAGCAGGCAGTCACCTGCCAGAGGAGAGGTTTTACCTGTGACAGCGCTGTCCCATTTGAAAACTGTTTGCCTGGGTCTGCCTTTTGCTAGCACGCAGTCACTCTCTTCGGTGGTGAAGTCAGGCAGTAACAGCATTCGGTGTGGATGTTTGAACAGACTTCTCTCTCATCTCTTGCAGAGCAAAGAGTTGAAGATGTTCGACTGATTCGAGATCAGCATCCAACTAAGATACCAGTAAGTCTAGATCTTTTTATTTTTCACTTCAATTTCCAGTCTCACGGCGTTTTTAGTGGTTGGAAACCTGTAAGAGCTGCCCTGGTGACACCAAATTAAAATTTGGCCATTCAGGGTCATTCAGCCTGGATTTCAGAAACCTTCTCAAGTGACTAACCAGCAGTCAGTGGCAGAGCAAGGTGCCAGCTGGGGACTGGAGGAAACTGGGTTTCCTGTGAACTGAACCTTCAAGAAAACCACACCCTGGCTGAGCCTTGAGATTCTCCTGAGTGTTCAGCTCTTCTCATCTCTGTATTTCATTGCACCAGGAGAGCCTGCAGAGTTTAGCAAGAAGAATAGGCACTAGTGCACTAATATGCATGCAGATAAGGCTTTCATCAACAGTCTGTGCTGAGGAAGACAAACACTTGCCTTCCAGGAAATGGGCTTGAGGTCTCCAGAGATGCTGCTTGCCTGTCAGAACCTTCCTCCTCACTGCAGAGAGGCGATCAGCCCTCACCCTATCACTCTTCTTCAGTTGGTCAGCTCCAGACACTGCCTGAGTTTTGAGTCTTTTTTTATTTATGGCACCCCAAGGTTAGGATGTGAAAGGCAGGGATTGTGTTCAGACAGAACTTCTTCGGATTCCTCAGCCTCTGTTTCTCAGTGATGAGTTGGTGATCCTGAGGAAGGGGCATTCTGCTGTGAACAAAGTGCTTGCAAACTGCCTGCAACTCCAGTGCAAGTTTACTAAGAGAAATAGTTGTTGCCTCCATGTCAAACAGAAACCAAAAGGTTTTCATTTTCCTTTAGCCTTAAACTACTTAATTTTGAAACTACTGCTGCTGTTTTACGATGCTGTTGGGTGTGGGAACCAGTAATATTTTATAGCAGAGATTTTCTGACTGTAGAAGGTCCTTTCGTAACAAATTCTTTAGCTGACAGAAGGCTATGACTCTTAGCTGCAGTCTTCAGGCTCTGTGACCACAGATTGATTTGCAGCCAAGCTCGTGTTTTAAGTCAGATGTGGACTGGTGAAAATTCAGAGGTACCTGAGCAACTTGCTGAAGATGCAATGACACCAACTCTCAGAGTTTGGAAGCTGCTGTGGTTGCCTGTCCATGTCCTAACTTGAGCCACTGCCTTGTTGTTACTGTTAGCAGTTCTGGGTGATAGGGTGGCGATGTCATGCTCCGCTGCTGTCAGCAGCCTTCATTTTCCTGTTGGGAATATTATCTATTGGTTATGATCCGCTGTTTTAAAAATAGTGGTGTATTTTTTTTCCAGAGTGAGCCAGCATGTATTTAAACTGGTGTAGGAAGGTCTCTCTCTGATAGAATTAAACTGGCTCAGTATCTCTTCACCTGTACAACTTGTGCGTATCAACCCAGGCAGACCCCGTGAGCATGGAAATGGTCCAAGTGGATGGTGTCACGTAGCTACCGTTGGTTTTATGATCAACAAAGCCCACGTGGCTGTGGAGATGGGAGTGCACGAATTCTGAGATCATTTCTTACAAGCAGGGACTATTTACAGTTGCTGGGCAGGGTGCTACTTCGGTTGGCCAATCCACAGTTTCCTCGTGAATTACGTAGTCACTACATAACAATCTAGACAGAATTACTGGTTCCTAAGCATGGCTTGAGATTAAGGAGGAGGAAAATCTCCCCATTGAGGCTTTATACCCTGTGACAGCAGCTTTCTCTTGTGTGTTCGAGTAACTGTGGAAGGTGGCTGGAACAGCTTACTGACCTGCAGGTCTTGTGCTTAGAAAGAGATGGCCTGAAACTGGAGAAATTCTAGTGAAAACTGCTTGAGTTTGCAGAGCAGCCCAAGCTCCTTGTCAGCCCCTGCAATGTGTTTGAGGGAAATGTGCTGTATCTTTTCTTGGGTTTCCTTGTTGCTGGGTAATTTGGTGCCAGATTAAATGATTCCAGCAAATGAGCTGTTCTAAAACTGCACTGAAGCTGTTAAATCCCTCTTCGTTACCCCTTCGTGCAGGGACTTGCAGACAGAACAAGAGGAGCTCGTGAAGATAACGATAATTATTCCTTTGCAGGTTCCGGCAGTCACAAATGGAGGGAACTGGAGCTGAGTGTAAATGCTTGTACTTTGTTTAAAACAGGGAAGGGAGGGCACCAGGCACCGCTTCTGCCTTTCACATCTTCTGCTCCTTTGTCTTTCTTCTATAGGTGATCATTGAAAGGTACAAGGGAGAGAAGCAGCTGCCAGTTTTGGATAAGACCAAGTTCCTGGTGCCAGATCATGTCAACATGAGCGAGCTCATCAAAATTATCAGGTAGTATGCTGTGCCTTCAGTGTAAGCTGCTTCAGCCTGACTCTGGTCCTTTGTGAATTCCCCACCTCGCTGTGCACTTGAGAGCTCTTTAAATGGAAAATTCATTTGACAGGCACTTGGTTCCATCACTAGGACAGATTCTTGAGAAGATGCTTTTCCTTTGGCTTTGCTGGGAAAAGAATCCCCCTGGAAGAAGCTGAGCTGTTAAGTGTGCTTCAAGAGAAATAGCTACTTCTCAGAGGTGTAGCAGGGCATTCTGGTGATGTGAGTCGTTCTCTCACGTGGGTGCTTCTGGCCCAGGGCTCCGGCACTGCCTGCTTGGCTGTTTCAGGATTCCTGCTCAGTGTTCCACCAGAGAGTCCTTCCCAGAGTGCCCAGTGCCTTTCCCTGCTCGCTGGAGGGCAAGTTTGGGCTCCCAGCCAGAGCACTGAGCTGACATTTAGGGTTGATCAGTGCATCCTTTGGTCATGACATGAGGTTTCCCTCAGTGATGCCTGAAAACCACACATTCAGACCAGGGTCTTTTTGTCCCACAGGCTGTGGCTTGACTCCTGCTCCACCCTGGTGCTCAAGCTTTGCTTATACAAAAGGCAGAGGGGAAGTAGCTGTTGTGTGGTCTGAACTGTGGTCAGAAGTTCTGCTAGAAGTGCATTTCTCCTGGCTTGGGAGAATTATCTGATTAGGAAGAGCTCTCAAGTGGTAAACTTGGAAGTGAACAGCAAACCAGAGTTAGCTTTTTGTTGGTCATGGTGTAGCAGAGAGCTGGTTTGTGGAGGCCAGTAAAACCCAAGAGTTGCCCTGCGTGTCCAAACAATTCCCTTTCTCTGGGGCTTGTACAAAACCCATTGCAAGCAAATCCCAGCTCTCACATGTGAAAGAAGGTGAGATGGAAAGTGAGACAGGGTTTTATAAGCAGGAACTAGATTGCCCAAGTTCTCTGCAGTTTCTCATGGACGTTAAAGGCTCTGGGCAAAAAATTTAACAGCAAACTGAAGGGTCTTCCCACATTTTTTCTTTGGCTTCTTTGTTAACAGTGTCTTGGTACCAGCTGAACTAGGTCCTCAACCAGTTCTTCTTGGCCGTAGTAATGCCTGTCCTTCCCAACCCTCAGAATGCTGCTTGTCTCCAGAGTGATTAGACCTTGATTTTGGAAGGGTCTCTGTGGCTGGAGGCTAGAGAAATCCTTGTTCCCAGCTGCCACTGGCCCTCAGCAGCAAGTGCAAGTGGCAGGAATATCTTCTGATCCATTTCATTCCTTTGTTCTTGTCTTGCATCTCCACATACCTGAGCTTCTCTTGCTGACTTGGTTTATGAGGTAGTCGGAGCGCTCCTCTCTGCAAACCTGCTTCCCAGAAGGCAGCTTTATGGGCCTGTGTCTCCTCAACCACAGTGAACGATCCTAGAGAAACCCCAGAGTTAGCTCTTACTGTGCCATGCAGGCTGTCAAGTCTGTCACTCTCTGCCCTGCCTTCTGCTCTGAGGGACGAATGGAGGGTGCAAGATGCTCCAAAGGTTAAATACTGGCTGTCACAGGGCTGGTGATAAAGTGAATGTAAAAGTCCCAGGGCCTTCACGCAGAAGCTCTGTGTCTCCTCCCTCCCAGCCTTCACAGAGGTCTCTTGAGGTCAGCCTGGGTTTGTGTGTGACACTGTCGAGCTGAGAGGCCAAAGTCCTGCAGACCTCGTGTGTGTGCTTGTTGTGCAGGGATTGTCCTGGCAAGGAGAACCTGTTCCTTTCTGCATCAGTTTAATGCCTTCCTGGAGCATGACTTTTCCAGTGAAAGAAGGGCTTCTGCCAGTGGCTGTATCTGGCCGGACTTAGATGTTAACACAGCCTTGCGGTGGGAACGAAATGCCTCCTCCAGCAGCAGGGATACTCTGGTGGTAGGGGGTACATCTTAGGGCTGTCAGTGGAGGAGAACTTTGTTTTGCTACCTTGTCCTTCGTGGCTGTGAGTGGGAATAGAGAGTCATCCCTGTCAAACTCCTTCCTCCAACCTTCCCCCAACAGGCGACGCCTGCAGCTGAACTCCAACCAGGCGTTCTTCCTGCTGGTGAACGGACACAGCATGGTGAGCGTTTCCACACCCATATCCGAAGTGTACGAGAGCGAGAAGGACGAGGATGGCTTCCTGTACATGGTGTACGCCTCGCAGGAGACTTTTGGAGCCCCATCTTCCGTCTAAGACACGCGAGCGGCTTCTAGCCTAGGATTCTGGTTTGCCCTTGGCCGTCACCCCCACTCTTCCCCACACACACCCCAGGGAAAGAAACGGATGTCACCTACGCTCTCAGTACTTAGCATAGTCTCGCTTTAGCAGGCGTCTCATCTTACCTTGCCTTGTTTGTGACTATTAAACAGTACAGACGAGCACCTCCAGCTTTGAAACCTGCTGTAATATTCCACACAGGCACATTTACATCTCTGGACTCTGTGACGAGGAACCCAGTTGTGCATGTGACGATTGCAGATAAAGGCACTCTCGATTGACTTTTAACAAGCAAACAGGCACCAGGGAGGAGCTAAAGTGGTTTTTGTGCGACAGTTTTCTGCAAAATCTCCCTGTGATTCCTTAAAGGTTTTTTTTCTTTTTTAAAATAAAATGGGAAGGCTTCTCCTGAGAGCAAAGATGTTTCAGTGTTCCAAAGCGGAGCCTTGTCTTCTGCAGCTCGATGAGACTCGTGTCAGTGCTGCAGCGAGTTAAGGCAAGTGCTTGGGGTGAGCTGGGGGAGTACAACTCTTTCTGTCTCCGTGTTTTTGTGGCACTGCACTCTGAGGAGCAGTGCTGCTTTCTGAGATACTCATACCAAACACCACAGCTTTACTGTAGTTTTAGGAAGTGTTTAAGTGTAAAATACACACCTGGACAGGTAACGTTGAAATAAACTCCAGTCATGTTAAGAATTTCCAATCCCTGTGTCAAACACCTGTTCCTGTGAGCTCGCTTCCAAACGATCACCCCCCTTAGCCTGGAGGGCTGTGCTTCCCTTCCCTGGCTGCTGGGAGAAGGTCATGGAGGGACCCACTGCCAGCACCCAGGGCTGTTGGAGCCACAGAGCCGAGCAGGCCGGTGCAATCCAAGAGGCGAGCAGTGCCCATGTCTGTCACTCGCCATCTCCATCTGCTCAGCAGGCCAGGTGTGTTTGATCCCTCTGGCACGAGCAGGCAAACACACCGACCACTGGACTCGGACATGCCACTGGAATTACCAACCCGCACTGCCCAACCAGTCTGTCACTTGTTTTGCACCTTACCACCGTGGGGAGGGTTGGGGAGAAGCAGCTCACGTCCAGGAGACGCTGTCTGAGCACTGATGAACAAATGATGATTATTCCTTATTTCCATCGCTGCTGCCACTCGCGTGAGGTTGGGAAGCACCCGGTGTTCCTGTGGCGAGAGGGAGGCAGCCTGTGCAGAGGAAAGGTATCTCGTAGGACCTGTGTTTTCCTCTAGAGTCGTTGTCAAGTGAAGCGTAGCGGGATGAGATTACTCGTGTATATTGCGTGTCTGTGAACTAACTGCATCTGTTACTGGAAGCTCACTCACTGTATCGGGGGGAAAAGAAGCAATACTACTGCGTCTTGGCGCTCTAGCTCAGCAAGGTGTACGATTTGTACCTGCCTACACCTCTTTGCATGCATCTCGTTCACCACGCTTCCTTCCGATTTTTTTATCGTTCTTTGTGGTTTTTACTCCAGCGTAAACTTTTAAACGCAGCTTGTTCTATGTTTAGTTTTGTTTGTGTAAGAACCTGTTTAACTCATGACTGACAGCCCATACTTGTAATTACGACGTGATTGACTGATACTCCTGTACAAATGTTGCTTTTTTAAAATTAATACAGTGCTGATACGGATGGATTACATCCCGACTTAACTGCGGCTCCTGTGGTTACTTCGGGGCACCTTCTGGAGGGAAGGGCACGGCGGGGCTGCTCCCCTGCCTCAGGACACAGGTTGGGGTCAATTAGGTCCTGCTGACAACTGGGTACTTGTACTGAGCCCTCTGAGACTGATCATCACCTCAGAGCCACCACACTCCAGGAGGAGTAATTTTGGGTGTAATCACTCCATAGAACAATCTCTAGATTGGTTACAGACTGGGTTTCCGTATCCTGGGTTTCTGCTCCTGGGCTACCAACCTCATGGCTCCAGCATCCTGGTGCTCTGGTGAGTCACAGTGTGCAGGCCAAGCTGAGGTGGCACCAAGCATAAACCCTTCCTGAGCACCTCTGGGGTCCTTGGCTTAGCCTGGAGCTGAGTCGGGGAGAGGAGAGTGACTGGGAGCACTGCACTAGATCTGTGGTTCATGAGCAGACGTCTGTGGGGGGAGAGACAGCAAGAGGAAAACAAGGAATTAAAAACCACAAGTCTCTGGTAACTGCCAAGCTGGAGGAGCCCCCTTGCAGCTAAAGAAGCCCCTTTGAATTAAAACAGAAGAAGGAAGGGATTCTGTTTAACTCTTTATTTTCCATACATTAAATTTACTCAGATAAAAACATTCTAAAAATGTACAATTTTACTTTTAACAAAGTATAATAAAACATAAAAATCCCAATACCAGAATACTTGACATTTACAATTCAAAATCAAATTAGCTGAATATTAAATATTTACAAAACTATTTAAAATATTTATAAAGTTACATGCACAATTTGTAATACTAGAATTGACCGAAGTAAAAGAAATGGCTCAAATGGGAGCAGGAGTTTCCTTCATTCCTAGTGGAAAGTTATGTCCAAGAGAAGCTGTTAATCTGCACTTGAAAACACACAGGATTTGCTTTCTGCTTCAGTACCAACACAGTTTTTGCTTCCAGAAGGAAAATTCAAGGGAGCAAATGGGTAGTTCCAAGGGTTTATTACAGGAGATGGCAGTGGGGGCCTCCACCGGCAACAGCGGTTTGTTCTAGGCTCTTGGAGTGCCGGGTTCCATGGATTTCTGCCCAGGTTTGCCCACACCCACCTCATTCACCAAGTGTTCTAGACTACCCTGAATCGACAGCTCAGACTGTCTGCGTCCTCCAAGGAACAAAGAACTAACCCATACACAGATGGGGCTTTCGGATGATGTCGGTTTTATTCTGGGGGAGGAGTGTTGCTCTGCCAACCACCACAGACTAGGCTCAGTGTTTGAGTACCTTCACCCTGAAACTTGCCAGCGAGAAAGAGCGTGAAGCAGCGCTCCGGGTAACAGTAAAGGTCTCGCGTTAGACCGTTGTTTTCGGAAGACTGGTGCTTAGTTTGCCAGGGTTTAACGGCCGTGGTATGAAAGTTTCACAGGAAGCAGCGTGTGCCGATTTATTTAAGGAAACGTATTGTAGAACCCTCTGATCAGTACCTCTCTTGCTAGAAGGAGGTTTCCCTCTTCGCTCTCGCGCTGTTCAGCTCGAGCCTGGCGTGGTTGTTAATGCTTAATTTGCCAACTGCCAGCGCGAGGAGGAGTTTGCTGGAAATTCCATCCTGTTCTGAGTATTTCCATCACCAGCGCTCCCACATGGAAAACACTGCTGTAACTGCCCCACACATCGCTCGCTCCGCCAAGGGGGCAGGCTCACCACTAACCTCTCTGTGCCCTGCAGGGAGATGACCTGGGATTCCCTTCTGTCCCACGTCTATGCCGCAGAGAGATCCATCGGCGGAACTAATCCTTTTTGGAAAAACCACTGGATGTGTCTGAGCAACCCCCACAGCAGGGGCTTGGAACTAGATGATTTTTAAGATCCCTTCCAACCCAAACCATTCTATGATTCTACAATAGACAGCAACTTTGAATCTCCACCTTTCAGGGTTTAAAAACAGGTTGCAAGAACTGGTTCTTTCAGCCAGCGAAGCTGGAACTGCTGTTCTAAACCAAGCTGCCTCAGTTTTCGGGGTGGGGAAAGATGGGTTTGTGCCTTTGAAGAAGAGATTAAGGATTATTTCACGGAGCTAAAGTGCTCTGTTCGGACTTACCAACTTGGGCTGTTCGTGGTACAAAGCGGGCAGCGCTCACGAGTGGATCCGAAGCTGCGACTCGCTCAGAGGGAGGGAAGGCTCTGCCTTTGCTGCCGGCTCATCTGACATTTCTCTGTTACACTCGTGTTGCTTTAAGGTACTCAAGGCTTCTGAACTCAAACTTACTCTAAAGCCAGACTTCACCATGTAGAAACGTTACCTAAAAATACACGTAAGCCACTCGAAGAAACATCAGCCTTAACTTTACACAAAGGAAACGATCCCAAAGAAAGCTCTGGAGAAAGGAATGGAACAGTTTGCCGGGCAGAAGTTCCGTTTCACAGTCCTTTTGTTACGCTTTTGACTCTGTGATGAACATTAGACGAGACTCGTGTGCCCAGCCTTGGGCGTCCAAACAAAACGCAACCGCTACGGAAATGACAGATTTTTTTTTTCCTTTTTTGCTGTTGATTTTTGCTCTTTCGAGAGGGTTTTTTGACCCTCGTGTTTGTGTCGAGATACAGTTCATTTAAAGACAATTCAGTTTTAAAATACTGCTTAAAAAAAGTGGAAAAAAACCTAATTAAAAATAAAATTAAAAAAAAAAATGTTAAGGTTTGGCTTTCAGCACATGTTCCAGGCCACTGGAGAGACCCTCGAAGTAAACATCGTCACTGAAAACTGCACGTTCCCTTCAGCGTAACACAGTATGACAGATTGTTCCTACCATTGTCTCAAGCTCATTAAGGCAAAGTTAATTGCATTGTCAGTTTTCATCACTTTAGTGTTGCAGGTCTGAAGGTTGTTCATTAGAGCACAGGAAAGCTCCTCCGAGGCAGGCAGAGCCGACGGTGCGTGCGACGCCGCAGGTAGCGCGCGCTGGGAATACGCAGATCTGATTTAGTTTTCATTGCATAGGAATAAAAAACTGATTTTTCTGGGGTTTTTGTTTTCAACCCAAACGTTATGCGAATTTATATTCTGGTTTCCACAAAGCCAAATCTGCTGTGAGCTACCTGGACCCTCTTTGGCTTCTGGCCGTCTCCTGTCACTGCGTCTCTTCAGCAAGGTTGGTGACTGAAAATGGGGCTAAAAGATGTCTCGGGGCGCTCCTTTCCTATGAAGACGGTCCAGGAAGGTCTTGACTGTCAAGCTACTGCGTCACCCCCTTACACTGAGGTTTCACCGCTAAGGCTCGACCTCCTCGGGGCAGCTCCGCGTCACTTCCAAACCTCCTCCTCCGGTATGACTTCCCTTGCTCTGCAGGCAAGGTCAGCCGCGCCACTACAAATCCTGTTCATCCTGGTGTGGCTTAAACTGGTGTGAGAAATCCCTCCAAGTGTAAACAAGGCTTCAGACTTTAAAGGTGTCCTCCAAATTACAGTATGCAAACATCCCTATGTCAGACGTCTTAAAGAGAAGGCCTCACCCCTCTAATGCTGTCAGATTCCTCGGGTGAGCCGTGAGGATTAGCATCTTCTTTCAACCAGACAGGACCAAACTGTTTCAAATTAGCAGTTCAAGGTTTGTTTGGCTTCCTCTCAAGTCCTAACTTAGATTTGTCACCCACAAATGATGTACGCTAAGTAGTTAACACCAAAGCTAGTCATCTACAATCTATTGCAACGAAGGAGGCTGACAAGAAATCCTTCAAAGTCTTGATAATAATGAAGTTTACTACCTTTTACATGTGTTTGACTTCTACCTCTTCTGAATCCTGTAGCAAAAGCCTTAGGGTAGGAGTCAAGGGTTGGTTTTTTTTTTTATATAAAGTAAAGCAAAAGCTTACAAACTCTGCTGCCAGAGTTCTTTTCTTTCTGTTGTTTAGGATGGTTTAAAATTCATTTACAAAAGCAGAATAATAAGGTTTCTGTGAAAGAGACCTATATACAGTAACAGGACATAACGGTTGTGTATGACAGGAAAATATCCTTGAAGCCTTTATGACTCTGGAGTCTCTGGGACTTGGACCCTTGGAAACTAAGTTTATTCCACTGCTGGGAACCCAGCACTATCTAGTAGTAAGTGAGACAACGAAGCACAAGGTTGTTTCCAGAAGGAACCGAAACTGCCGTGCGTGTTCTTTTGGAAGGGGAAGGAGAGACTGACTTAAGATTTTTATTGTGGAGTTTAAGTCCCGTAACCTGCTGGTGCCAATTTTTAAAAGTTGGAACTTCTTTGCCTCTTGCACTGGTCTCAGAGTGACACTGTCTGCTCAAAGTGCAGAAAGCTTGAAGAGTTTTACATTCTTCTGTAGTGCAATCCTTAAAAATCCCAGAGATTAGTGCCTGATCACTTTTGAAAAAAAGTAGACGTTTTACCTAGCCCAGGGGTGCCAAAGTCCTTCTGGCGAACGGCCGCTCCTACCTTCAGCCTCCAGCTTCCACCTCCAGAATGTAGCTGCCCTGGAGTGAGATGTTTCACCTTAGAAAGTCCACACGTGGCAACATTCTCCAGCAAGAAAAAGTTTGTCGGATGTTTTACTCGCAACAGAAAATGCAGCTGGCCAGCTCCACCATCCACCCAGTCCGCATCGGTCCTATGACACGTGGTCAGAAGTTCCAACAACAAGATCCAAGCTTGAATTTGGCAATCAAAAATGGGTTTGATGCACCCCTAAGCTAGATTTTCTACCTAGTCTAATAAAGTAAAGCACCTTTGGATTAAAAAATACATTAAGCTTAACAGCAACTGGACGTCTCAGTTTTGTGTTTCAATCTCCTTTTATCTCCATGGCTTACAGTATTTTCTTGCCAGATAAAATATCAGTCTGTGGAGTCAAGACTTTCGGAGGGAGGAGCGTACTTCAGCCTAAACGTACCTGTGGGAGAGGAAACAGAAGAATTAAACATCAACCTTTTTGCATCTGTGATGTCTCGGAATGTTCTAAAGCAACTCACTGCAGTACTGCAGGCACCAGCGGCTCGCAGAGGCAAAAATCCAAGCAGAGTTTTTTTATGCAGTAAATATTAGTGGCTCAGATGTAGTTTTAGGACTGGAGAAATTCATTTGGAGTAATTGAAATGGAAATTTCATTAATGAAGTGAAATTCAGCTTACAAAGCCCAACTGTGGCTCTGATGTTCTCCCAGCTAGGACTGACTAGGCAGCATCACTTCTTCCCCACTGGTCAAAATATCAATGACAAACCCTCCTCTAATTAGCACTGCTTTAGCACTGCTGCAAATTGCTGCCTCGCTCCCACGCACTGGTTAATTGATAGTGATCGTGTCTGCGCTGTACAGAAAGGGGTACAGACAGACACTGTAGGCAGTTCTGGATGTCAAGTATCAGACCTCAGCGCTGTTCACTCCAGTTAAAAGTTCCTGTTGAATTTTTTGAGCCTATACCACGTGCAAATTATCTCCAAACAAGATGTCAATCAGAATGAAAAAGAGAATTGGGCCGAGAAAGTGCTCCCAGTAAAGGGCACGTTTCTCTTTTAGTTGTTTCCAGCTCAGAATGAAGGATTTCGGTTCTGTCCCAGAGAAGCCCATGCTGTAACCGTGCAAGCAACGTGCCCTGCACAGTAATACAGCAGCAAATACAGGACCTTCAGGAGTGTTTGAACAGGGATTCTTCATTCAGGTTCCTGTTTTGGAGAGGAAGGGAACAGAGTTGACCAATTTGGCAGTTTTCAGGGCAACTTCACCTATAACCACAGATCACAGAATCATTTTGGCTCAAAAAGGCCTTTAAGTTCAACCACGTCACCACTAACTCCTGTGCCCCAGCACCACATCTCCACGGCTTTTCAATCCCTCCAGAGATGGAGACTCTACCACTGTCCAGGGCAGACTCTTCCAGAGCTTGACAATCCGTTCAGGGAAGAAATATTCCTAATATCCTGTCTAAACCTCTCTTGGCACAACTTGAGCCTGTTTGAGAAGGAACTTCTTCACGGTGAGGGTGACGGAGCACTGGAACAGGCTGCTCAGGGGGGTTGTGGAGTCCCCCTCACTGGAGATATTCAAGACCTGCCTGGATGAGTTCCTGTGTGACTTGGTTTAGGTGATCCTGCTGTTGCAGGCGGATTGGACTAGATGATCTTTCGAGGTCCCTTCCAATCCGTAATGATTCTATGATTCTATGATTCCTCTTGTCCTGTCGCAAGTTACTTGGGAGAACAGGCTGTTGCCCTCCTTGCTTCTACCTCCTTCCAAGGAGTTGCAGAGAGTGAGAAGGTCTCTCCTGAGCCTCCTTTTCTCCAGGATAAACCCCCCCAGTTCCCTCAGCCGCTCCTCAGAGCACTTGTGCTCCAGACCTTTCATCAGCTTTGCTGTCCTTCTCTGGGCACACTCCAGCACTTCAGTGTCCGTCTTGACTAAGGACCCAAAACTGAACCCAGTACTTGAGGAGTGGCCTCATCACTGCCCAGTAGAAGGGACAATTACTGCCTTGCCTTGCTGGCCTTCTGGGCCACCTGGGCTCATGCTGGCTCATCTTCAACTGTTTATAACCAACACCCCCAGATCCCTTTCCCCAGGCAGTTTCCAGCCACTCTTTCCCCATCCTGGAGCACTACATTGGGATGTTGTGATCCAACGTGCAGGATCTGGCACTTGACTTTCCTGAACCTGAGACCTTGACCATTGCCCATTGATCCAGCTTGTCCAGATCCCTCTGTAGAGCCTCCTGGCCCTCAATCAGACCAAAGCTCCCACCCAACTTGGTGTCATCTGCAAACTTAGAATCACAAGGGATTGGACGGGACCTCGAAAGACCATCTAGTCCAATCCCCCTGCCACAGCAGGATCACCCAGACCAAGTCATAGAGTCAGTCAGGGACCACAGGATCACCCAGTTCCAACTCCCCTGCCACGGGCAGGGACACCCCACCCTAGATCATGCTGGCCAGAGCTTCATCCAGCAAAACTCTATTCAGAGCCCCAGGGAACACCCCGTTGTGGACAACAAGGTGTAAGCAGCAACAGTTCTGCTCCAACCTGTCCACAGCAGCCCCTTCCTCCCCTTCTATAAACCAGCGCAAGCCCCGCAGAGCACTGGGCCTAACTGTTCTCCCACTGGCTCTGCACAAAAATAAGCCTCAACTTTTGCCCATATAGCTCAATCCCATCAGCTTCTGAGAACAGGAGTGTTTTAGGCAAGTCAGAAATGACTAGCCACCAGACTCACTCCTGCCCCAGGGTCCACAGCTATCCCCTCTGTATGGAAGCCATGTCCCACACTGGTGCTGTTACCTTGTCGATTGAAATCCATCGGCGGCTGTTTGCAGTCCTGAGCTCTGTGCCCGCTGGCCCCGCAGTTGTAACAGGAGAGATTCCCGTTTTTTTTGTGACTCGAACCATTGGTGCTGCCCATCATTCCCTGTGCCTGATACACCCCCGCCGTCCCCGCCATAAAGTTCTGCATGGGCGGGACCGCAAACGTCGACTGCCCAGTCATGACAGAGTCCGGCGCTATGCCGCTGTTGTAAGCGGTGTGGACCACGGGGAACGTCGTGCTGCTGTTGTACTGCTGCGTGTTGATGTAGCCGTTGCTACACAAAGGGTTGAAGGGCAGAAATGGGAAAGTAAACATAGACGGTCCTGAAAACGGGTGCTGAAAATAGTTGGCGTAGCTGACGGTCATTCCGCTGGAGCCGCAGTTCCCGCTGCACCCGCAGGAGCTGCACACCATGCACCCGGGTGGCTGCGGCTGCTGCTGCTGGTGGTGATGGTGATGATGGTTCTGGTTTGGTACCGGGATGCTCCCCGCGGATCCGCTGCTGCTGCTGCTGCTGCTGCTACTACTGCTGCTGCTACTGCTGCTGTAGAAGTTGTTGTCAGCAACAGAGGAGAGCGTGGGGCTGGAGCTGGGAGCGGGGCAGCTGGGCAGGTTTGCCATGGTTGCGAATGACGTGGAAGGGTGGCTGCTGGAGGAGGCCGCGTTACTGTTGGCGCAGAAGCTGCCTTGCATGGGCGCCACTGGCACGCTGCTCATCGCAGAAAAGGCAACTTTGGTGTTGGCTGTGTACAGAGCAGTCCGGGGATTTATTATTGCAGGGGACACCGTTATTTGCATATTACTGGAGCAGGAAGTCTGACCGGCAATGGCTGAATCAGTAGGAAGAGACGAAGACACCAGGAGTTTGATGGGTGGACGAGCCACATGGAAGACTGTGCTGGATGTTACAGTGGCAGCAGTACTCGTTTCTACTATCAATCCTGGCTGCTGAGCTGTTTTAATCACTCTGTCCAGAGTCGAAGCATGAACCACTTTGGTTCGAGGACCAAAGTTAATAGTAGATGTGGGTGAGCTGTTCTCAGCAGCCCCTGACAGCACTTGCAAGGGCTGGTGAGAAGAAGATGGAGACATGACATCCACCACTGCATTTCCAAAGCTCTTTTCCATTTTTATGCTGCCCCTAGGTCCAGGAGAAACTTTATTTCTTTCTTCTAAAGATAAAAGAGAGTGCATAGACGATGAAAGCAGCTTCATGTCTGCATTGCCACGCTCTGATTTATGCACTGAATTTAGCATTCGAATGGGGGTGATATGAGTAGAGGCCGCTGACATCATTTGCATGGGCAGCGTGTGGTGGCCGGACGGATTGGAGCCTGCGTCGTTTTGCACTGGTAAGACCTGAGCCGTGGGCCTGGCAGAGCTTGAAGTGAAATGATTCAGTAACATCACTGGCTTCTCCTTTTCTGAGCCGTCTAAGTGAATCTCTAAACCTACGAAGAGAAACATCCATCAGTACTGCTGCTTCACTAGAAAATGCTGGGCAACACAGGCACCCTCTTTGGCTGATTCTGCTTACGTCTCTCGTTCTCCTCGGCGCTGTCTGAGCTCTCTTCCCTCGTCTGGATCCCCATGGGGCTGGAAGAGGAGCTGGAGTACTCAGAAGAGCTGCCCTCCCGGGGCAGCGGGTGGGCTGGCTGATCCACATCCACTCGCAGCTCTGCAGATAAAGGAAATGCAACTAAAGTGGCAACACCTATCTGACAGAACCTAATTACAACAGTTCCCAACACCATCTAATGTACGGTGATGCTCGAGATTTACAGAGACTGTCCTTGATAAGAAGCAGGAGTCTGGGGGAGAACAGCTGCTGACGAGTGCAGTTAACCATTCACAGGGAGCCATGAAGAGGAAACGACTTCTTGTCCCATTTTATAATAAATGGAATTGGGCTTTTGATTGCTCTCAATGACAATTTGGAAGATGAAGCTTACGACACGTTGAGAGAAAAAGCAGGGTAAGAATGAGCTGCTTGTGCACAGACACACTCAGTGCTGAGAGCACAGCTGCTCCCCTTTCTTACCTGCAGCGTGGTTGCCACGAATAGTCTGGATGGGCCCTACGTGTGTAGTGGGGGGAACCCTTGCCACGCCGCTGCTGGTAACTGAAGAAGGTGTTGTGGGGTTTAGGCACCGTTTCTCCGATTTTTCTCTATAAAGATGAAGAACGTAGGAAGAAACAGAAAGTGACTAAAGCACAACAACAGATAAATCAATTTCTCAATGAAACTGGAACAGACAAAGCCCACTAAATAATCCACCAAATGTTACTCTGGAAACATTTGG
This sequence comes from Rhinopomastus cyanomelas, assembly GCA_013400115.1. Taxonomy (NCBI): domain Eukaryota; kingdom Metazoa; phylum Chordata; class Aves; order Bucerotiformes; family Rhinopomastidae; genus Rhinopomastus; species Rhinopomastus cyanomelas. The sequence continues at coordinate 995,623 of VXBP01003849.1, forward strand.
AAAGCCCATCAATCCTGACCATAGATCTTGCCAGCAGTTACATTTGGACTGTTTGCCATCCGATTACAAAACTAATGCTCTTATTTGCACAAGGTAAATCATCACCAGATGGTGACTAAATTCTATCACACGCTACGTAAGCGCGTCCCAAACCCAGCCATGCACGCCAAAGCCAGAGAGAAGCCAAACGCTCCCCAAAGTTTTCATTTTGCAAACACGCTCTGGAAAAATCTAAGATTGATGAAAAATGCTGTCAAGGGTTTTGTGATATATGGGCATGGATTTGGGTTTTTTAATTGCTTTTTAAGGAACTGCAGTGGCTTCGGAATAAACATTTTCCTCTAAGAGGAGATGTAAAAAATAAGATTGTTTATTGCATCAGTCTCCCCCTAGGGCTATGAATACTGCAAGGAGGTCTGGCCTTCTCTACATCACCTTCATTTTCCTGAGACAAGGTTACCTGCAACAGCCCTGACTTGAAGTAGTTTGTCCCCAAACAAAGCCAGAAGCCCAGATCCCATACAGGTGTCATCTGGACACCCCAGCTCCAGCAGTCAGCAGAGGTTGAAGCAGCTGCAGCTGCCTTGGGTCACTGTAGGACGCCAAGCAGGGGAGGTCTCAAACTTGCTATGCTCTGTCTGCATGTGCTGGAAGCCAAATAATTGTCAAGACTTATGAAAAAAAACCCTGACACTGTGTGCGCATCACCTGAGCTTGCAAAGCCTCCAGCTCAGTGGCTTTCTAGCCTGATTCCCTCTGACCTCATGAATCTAAACGGGCTCTTTTTTAGAGCTTAGGGCTCCAAACTCTTAAGCAATAGCACCTATCTTCTGTATATCATTTGACAAATGCCCCTCTGGAAGAACTGGCAATGTGACTGCGTTTTATGTGACAACTGGGTTGCCAGTTCCTTTTCAAACAGAGCCAACAACTTCTTTAGATCTAGTTGTCCTAACTACAACCTGGAATAGACAACAGCAAACCAGTAAGTACTACAGATTAACTAGTGAGCCCTTGTTTCAAGAAATTGTCAAAGTAACCAACAAAAGTGTGAAGGAAGGAAGATAAGGATTATCCCTATTTACAGGTGGCAACTCTGTCAGGTTTATGGTCTGGAAAGCAAAGATCACTGTACAACTGGCATTAAGTATCTTGTGACCTTAAAAGGACAATTCCCCCCTCAACTTACTTCTCTAACTCTAGCTGGGTCTTGAGCTTCTTCTTTGCTCCCATGGTGAGAGACTCAAACTTATTCAGATCTTCCTCAGTAAGACTCAGAAACTTGTAAAGAAAAAAACACACGTTTAGTTATTGTTTGAAATATTTATAATTGCAGTAAATACCAATTCTGAAAAGCGGCTTTAAAGCTGTTTTGAAAAATATATCTTAATTCAAAGAAACGCCAGCTTTAATTATAGCATCCATAGAATAGAAGTGTGGGGGATTGAAAGGAAGAACATCTGTAGATTATATGTCATCAGGTTGCTGTTTATAGTAACTACTCAAAAGAAAGATTAATAAATTCATGTATATATTAAAATAGAGCTTTGTGCTATAAATGGACCTGGTTTAAAGATCTGTTTATCTCTAAAAAATCACTCTTGTTTTCCTAGCTGCATAATGCAGAAATCAATGTGCAGCCATCTCAGTTTAATTGGAAAACGTACTCAGCAATTAAATTTTACAACACAATATAGACAGACTATAGAAATAAAATACAGACATTTATAACAGAATGAAAATGAAAGCCGGTGAAGCACGGAAAATAGTACTTTTCTAAAACTCACTACAATATGCACCGTTGTGCTGCTTTGTTAAAGAAAAGAACACGACATATCTCCCCTGACATAACCAAAACAGTCAAATCAGAAGGCTCTGGTAACAGGTTACAATTGAACACACACAACACGCTACAGCCAACACAAAACCAGCCCAATCTAGGCCTGGCACAAGAGCTCTTACTCCACTGGAGGGCGATCAAGGCTAAAAGACAGCCAGAGGATGGGACTATTTAGAGATGGAGCTGGGTACATGCTGTAGACACAGTCTATTTAGATAAATTCCAGTGCACAGAGGGATCATGTGTTACTCTCACGATGAGAACACCTAAGTGATTATTTCTCCACAGAAAACAAACTCCTCACGTTCACTTGCAGGTAAGCGCACAACACAAGCTAACTGACGCTCACGTCTGCTGTCTCATGAATGTGTGTTTCAAAATAAAGACAATCTAGTCACAGATTGTCTAGTCACAGAATGTTACAGGTTGGAAGGGACCTCGAAAGATCATCTAAGTCCAACCCACCCTGCTCTAGCAGGTTAAGCCTACAGTACTGTCTCAAGATGTCCTACATGGGGCTCGAACAATCAAATATTTTTTGTGAAAAATAAAACAGGATGAAGAAAAATCATTATTCCAATTTGAAAAATAAGAATCAAATCTATGGCACATCAAAGGGATGAAGAGGGAGCCTGAGCAGAGCTCCTGACACAGCATGCAGGTTGGACCTTCCAACACCCAGGGAAGAATCCTGGAACAGGCAGCAGCTGTTGAACAGCCCAGGCCCCAGGCACAGCACAAAGCAAAAATAGAAGGTTTTCATCCAAGTGTTATTGCTTCAACAGAGCACAAACCTCCACAGCATTTGCCAATAACTGCTGCCATTCTCAAAGCAGATGTTTGCAGCCTCTCTCCCTGCACCAAAGAGCCCAAGGATAATTTAAAAGCTGGCTCTCCTTTCTTGAGCTAGTGCCCTACCTTCTCCATGGTGAGCTGTTTGAAGACAGGGTAGTACTTGTGCAACCGCAGTTTCCTGAGCCAGTCTAAGATCCCATTTTGCTCCTGCGTCTGAGGGGTCTGCGGACTGGAAGACATTAACATGGGTGAAGAAGAGGTGTCCATCTGGGTGCGATAGGCCAGCGATGAGCCGGTACCTCCCGCGTGGGAACAGTGGGGTAGTGCAACGGGAGCAGCAGCCGAGTGCTGAACGTGGTTCTGAGAAGACTGAATGCCAGCCACTCCACATATGGGTCTGCAAAAGATAACAGCATTTGCTTTAACATGCTCAACCTGTGTCACCTGGAGCTCAGCCACTATGGCCACACAAACCTACCACCTCCAGGACTTCTGGTAGAACCTGCCAGAGTTGTGCCTCTGCTGTTCAACAGTCCAACAAAACTAGTGCAACTCAGAGCAAATAATCAACCCTATTTTCAGCTAAAGCTGAGGTTTCCTTCTACGATCGCAGATAATAGATGTTCTGCTATCTCTCTGTGATGTACAAAGGTTTGGAGAGAGTGGCTGTGATTCAGCTTTGCAGTATTATAGAGAACTAAAAAATCCCAAAAATAACCCTGCAGATTTTGTTAGATGTGGAAGTGGCTAAATAACCCACAATATTGGCTCTGTGGAGGGCTCTGGGTTTTGTTGGAGAAACTTAAAACTGCCTCTCAGGAGTCTGAGTTCTGATTTTGTTAAATCCTAAAGAAACACAAGAGAATTTCTTCCTTTCTTTTCCCAAGGCTGAATTCTACCTCCCTTGGAAGTTTCCTTCCTCCCTCTGAAAGGAAAACCACTGCTGTATAAGGAAACATTCAAACATCCTTTCAGAGATGCTCTAGTCTCCCTCTGTCCACAACAACTTACACTAGGAATGACCAGATCCGCGCCTACAATTCCAATGATCATTACTCCTTTTAGGTATGTGACCGAGACCATTAGGACTTAACCCAGTAACAGCAGATCATAAAGAAATCATCCACCGCTGCTCAACACTGAAGTATTGATGCCAATTAGCAGATACAGCTCCAAACAGTTTGAGAAATGCTGCTCAGGGTGGGTGTTCACAGGTTCTGCTGCCAGAAGTTACAGTGCAATCATCCAACCTCATCTCCCACATAATCTGGTCAAAAATGTTCCCTAATCTCTTCCCTGAGCACATTTCTTGCAACAAGGGAGCCACTGCTGACTCTCTTAACTGCTAGAGACTGCTAGACAAGAGACTCTGTCGCAATATTTGGTTAGAAAGTTTGGTCTGATGGTAATTACTTTTTAGATCCTTTATTTTTGAAGCTGAATTCCAGATGAATATGAAAGCGGAGATGCAAATAACTCCCCATGGGAGACAGATAATTACCTATGTGATGGGGTTTTACCACTAATGAGAGCAAATGTAAACAAAAGAAATATTTCACCTTCCAGATGTTCCCAGCGTAGTTCCTACTTTATAAAGGGAGGGGTTGCCAGGATCTAAAAACAGCGAACAGAAGTTACAAATGACATTTAGGAAATGCACTTCAGTACCAAAAAAAAAAAGTCTTTATACTTTTTTAAACTTACTTGAACTCTGAAGTTGCTGTGAAGGAGATGAAGTGCTGAAGAACTTTCTAACGTGGTCGTTTTTCACCACATGGGAAGGTAACGGTGCCAAATACCTGCACGTGCAACAAAAACAACCCCCCTGTTCCGTTAGACTGGATTGGCAGCAGCCAATGTACACACTGTACATTAAATCTTGAAATAGAACTGGAAATTTTGAAATGAAACCTGAAAGATCTTTCAAAGTAATTGTGCTATGTAATTCTGAATCAAAGTAGACTTGAAACATGGATATTCTTATCCTTAATACTACTAAACCACGTTACTGTTGTGTTGCTTTCACCTCCTTGCAGTGTTTCAGCAAAGATGCTTAATTTAGGAACACTGAACGCTGTAAGGCGGAAAATATTCAAATGTAAGCTTGAAAATCTCCTTTCAAATTCACCAACCTGAAGACCATAAAATATAGATGTATCTGTTATTTAATTTTCTCCTCTTCGAGATAAACAGCAGATGCAGAGTCTGGCAACGTAGGGAAAAAGGCTGTAAAACTTATGTCACATTTTCCCTGGGATTGCTGTGCCTCTTTTTGGGGAAGAAATGGTAATCTTGTAAAAATTTGCAAAGTGTAAGCATGTTCTATCCACAGAACTAAACCTCTCATCGTCATGCAAGCTCGACTGGCTGCTACCAAATGTTCTACAGATTTCAAAATGTATGTCTTTTAAAGAAGCCGGCATTTTGACCCATCTTGGTCATTCCCAAAGGGCCTTTGAGCAAAACATAACTCAGCTACTCACACAAACGTGCTTTCCACTTGAAAACATCACAGTTCAAGTCAGGATTCAATTCAAATCTGAATTTTATGAATTTGTGGCTCAACAGAACAGCTTCTTCCTCTCCTCCAAAGCTGCAGCCGTTGCTGCGTAGATGCAGATTGCTGCTCTATTAACCTAGATTTGTAGAGAGTGTTGCTATACAGCAGCAACTTGCTTTCTCTCTGCCTTAATTCTCACCAGTAAGCTGTGATACTCAAAGCACACAAGTGACTGTTTGAAATGTTAACGCTGTTTGCCATGAGAAATAACCCAGGCATGCACCTGCTGGCTGTGGAAAAACAACATCCACTGTGGCTGTGCCAACAGTGGACAGAAGTCTGTCTGGACTCAGGGAAAACAGGTAGTGAGCAGAAGTTCATTTGTGTTTGAAAATGTCATTTAATACTTTGCATAGATGCAGACACAGAAGTTAATTGGTATTTTTAAATGCCATTTAATACTTTACAGACAGCAGTACTTGGAAGTATTTTTAATCCTACAAATCTTTCTAGCAAAATTCTTTCAGTATTTAGAAAGAGCTGCTATTAATGATTTTTTAAATGGTGGTTTAGATTAGATAATGGCCAGATGATTTGTGATAACGTACTGTATCAAGCTCCTAACATTTCTTGGCTGCTAACGGCTTCCAAAAATGTAATGGGTATAATACGTGAATACAAAACCTTTCTAAAATTAAAGGAAAATATACATGACAAAACCCTAAAACAATGGAGAGGATAAACAATTCTGTGAAAGGACAGGAGGGAAGAAAAGGAACAGACAGCTCATCCCTCAATACAGAAGGATGGCCGTTCGGGCAACTATTTTGTCCTGAGTTTTGGGGTGTTTTTTAAAAGAAGTTTTGGCTGTTTTTTGAGCCCAAACCAAGCTTCTGCAAAGAAAAATGATTCTCTATTTGTTTTTAAGAAGAAATGAGGAAATGTCAATTCTCCAGGAAGCCTAATACAGAATATTATTACCATCTGTATTTCTGAAGAAAGAATCCCTGAAAAATTCTTATGCACTGGAATTAGCAGAACATTAAGAAATAATGCTCAGGATCGGGCTCCAATTTCCTGAAAGGAATTCAGAGTAAAAACACAATAGTCCTCTTTCCTGTTTCTTTCTTCCAGTTGATAAAAAAAAAGCAAGGAGTCAAGACAAAATAATCCACAGCAAAAACCCCAGCATACCTAAGGTCCGATTCCAGGTCCATGTGGTTCCGTTCTAGGTAAAATGAATCTGGACCAGCTAGGCAAGGAATGAATTTCTCCAAGTTTTCTTCTGGATAGAGCTGAGATAGCTGAGGGTAGAGGAAATTACAAATTGAAAAGAAGACTTGTTACTCGCAATGAGATTTGAGGCAAAGCAGTCTATAAGTCAAACAGCTTATGAAATTCCATCTGTCTGTGTCATGTTGGGACATTCTGAAAAATGTCACCGCAGAAATTTACACACAGGGACAAAACATGTGTTTTCAGAGCATTTTTCGTGTCGCCTTTACCTTGGAAATAAATTCAGTCACTTCAGCAGAAGATTTGGTTACCAACGTCACTGAAGAATCAGACCACAGGACCTTGGGAAGTAAGAAGCATTCAGTTTAGTAACCAGGGATATAAGTTTGGTTCCAGAAGTTCAATAATCAGTCTTGAATCTTAGAAACATAGAGTCATTAGGGATTGGAAGGGACCTCGAAAGATCATCTAGTCCCATCCCCCTGCCACAGGCAGGATCACCTAGACCAAGTCTCATGGGAACACATCCAGGTGGGTTTCAAATGTCTCCAGAGAAAGAGACTCCACAACCCCCCTGGGCAGCCTGTTCCAGTGCTCCGTCACCCTCACTGTGAAGAAGTTCCTTCTGATATTTATATGGAACCTCCTCTGTTCCAGCTGACACCCAATGCCCGTTGTCCTATCGCCAGATGACACTGAGCAGAGCCTGGCCACAGACTGCGAGAAGGTTTGTAACGTTTGACATCCATATGGAAAGACTTGTTTTGTGCACAAGAAACAGTTAGTCCTCCCTCACTGCCCAATTCTTGCTGTTACTGTACTTCACAACTGTTCCTAACGCTTAAGAAAGCTCTGCTGAGCTCACCCAGCCATTGCATGCTGCAGCCAACTGAGATTAAGGAACAGACTACTAAGTAATGGAAACTTTTTTATTGTTGTTGTTGTTGTTGTTAAAGCAAACAGCTGGTTTGTAGCATCTGATGTACAATACGAACAAGTCCCCATAGCACCACGTTGCCTATTTATAATTAATCACCTCCATATGCTGCACAAAGTTGAGGATGGCACCAAATCATCCGGCTGCAAAGAAAGGAAAAACCTTGCAAGTGAAACCTACAGTTTCTGCTCTCCCTGTGCTCCTTCGACACCATCTTGTACGCGCCCCAGAAAAAGGAAGGCGCTCAGCATCCCCTCCCATGCGCTTTCTGCATTAAGTCACTGCATTCTTTGGTACCGAGGCACTTATTGGTTGGTAGATGATTAGCTGGACTAAGCCAAAAGTCAGGACATCTTGGCACAGACAATATCAGCCTGAGACCAGGCAGTGATAAGCCCCTTTGCACTGGAGATACCTATTCAAGGTTCTTGGGAGCCATATGGATCTCCAGCAGTTCTACAGGGGAGAAGTTGGATTTGTGTGTTTAAGGAGCAGAGTCCATCATCCTCTCACATGACACCAGTTTCAATGACAACTGAAAACATACACAAAGTTTTTCCAGCCATCAGAACTGCTGCCAAAATGACTGGTGAGAGGAGAGTATTTCAAAATATATTACATAATGGAGGAATTTCCTCTCTGCAGAGCTGTTAGACAAAAAGTAGGAGAAAGAAAAAAGATGAGAAGAAAACTTGAGCAGTTTCTGGTTTTATGAAGCCTATGGGGAGGGGTTTGTTTGGGCTTTTTTAAAAGTTCGTGTAATTAATTCTTAATTAATTTTAAAAGTTTGTTATAATTAATACTTTATTTTTAGATCATTGAGGAATTTTAGAAAATATAGGAGAACTTTCTCTTTTTCCCTAGCTTCGTAACAACCTGATGTTTGTTATGGCCGGCACTTCGCTAACTCGCTATCGTTGTCAATACTTACACAACAGTAACGTGAAGAGTAAACGCAGCGGAGGAAAGCAGCGCACAGTGATGCCCAAAACACTAAACTGCTCTATCTACTGATCTTCTATTCCCAAGCAACTAAACAAACCATTTAATACCAGGGTTTTGAACATAGCAAGCAGCAAATTTATTAGCTCAGCTGAAGTTTGTTCATCTTCATTGCCGTTAAAAGTAATTTCTAGTATTTATAGACAAATTTGTAATAGGAAAAAACGTCTCAGAAGATACCGATTTGTAACTGGAATTCGGACAACTGCATACCTCAAAGAGTTTTACAACCCCTCAAAAAAATCCTTTCTAATATTAGTGACACTCGGAACAACCACGGGACTCAGAAAATGCAGAACAGTATCCGTAAATCGAGTCACGCAGAGGTTAACGCCGTCAACATCACGAGAAGATGCTGAACGGATGCTCTGTCTTGGGTGGCAGTTTGAAAGAGCAACTTTTTCTTTATTAGTGAAAGCTGCAGACAATTCAGACTCGACTGTCCATTTTCTCTTGGGTTCTCCTTTTCTCACCAACCGTTTGGCTCTGCTGCCTCATTAAGAAAACCAAAGACATTTTCTGGGCTTTGCATTCTGAGTTTTGGAATAGGTCGTTCCAACTAGACGGAGAAAAGCAGTCTGTCATTCTTTCTCGCCTGCGCCCAGAACCCAGTCGCCGCTATTAACACAAGGCTTCACAGAATGAACTCATCCCTCCACAGGAATTGTGAGCAATGCTCAAACCTCCAAAAACTGCGTAAAAACGGGTGGAAAGCACTTCTCCGGGCAGCTTGTGGCTAACCACTTCATTCCAAAGGAACTATTCTCGCTTCCAGTTTGCATTAGTCTGGCTTCAGTTTTCAGACGACGGTTCCTGTTGAGCCTTCCTCTGCTAGATTAACGCCCTCTTTGCCACACAGTATTTTCTTCTCTTTGAAAATGCCTTTCTATGACGCGGAAACTCAGCTTTCGGTCAAGTGTTTGAGGTCTCTCACTACATGGTCTTTTACTCAAGCTGTTTTCTGTACTGTTCAACGCACCTTATAAAACCAGCAATGCCTGAACAGTCTTATGCTCCCTTCAACGCCTAATGCAAGGATAAATGACCATCCCATGTCTCTTCCCTCATGTGTGGCAGTACCCTAAGCATCCACGTTTTTATTTGTCTAGATCTGAAGTCCCTTCCAATCCCTAATGATTCTACAATTAGGACTTAAAACTCTTTCCATCTTGTGCATTCCAGCACACAGACAACCACTCTGTAAGTGTGGCATGGCATTTCCCCCTAAAACTATACCTTGCCACAACTTGCTGCATTAGCATGGATATTGTCTCAGCCTGTGTCCCACATACCAATCACTGCATCATCCACAAATGTTCATCAACAGCCATTTTTGGCTACTTCCAAATCATTGATTAAAAAATATGACCATAATCTATCCCTGAGGAGCTCCACTAGCCCAGTTTCTGGGATCTAACAATAAAGTGTGAGAATTTCTTTAACTCCTCATCAAGTATTACCTGTCTTTCCATTGTATCAAGAACATCCAAACACCAAAACTCACCTCAAAGGAATATTCAACATTTCTTTCATTCTTCTTGTGTGCCAGTCCCTTTAACTCCACTTTTTCCACACTCACTGTGAAAAAACAAAGAGATAAGAAGAATGAGGAGGATATTCTTAAATGCGTGTAAAAGTGTTGTCTCTCTGGCAGTGCCAGGACTTGATCTGAGGTGGTGCTTTGGGTACACAGCCCAAGCTCACTTCCCTTTGCAGGTGGGAAGGTTTGATGCCACTGTATGCTTTCAATTCCAGCCTTTCAACCAGCATCCAAACCCCGCACTGAATGCAAAGCTCTTTATTTCCTCTTGGCCTTATCATACCACTCATCGGCGTAGCAATAGACGACTACACAAACATGCATGGGTTTATCTCGATAACATCAAGCAGCAAATACCATCCCTCCGAGGAAAACCCGGCACACAGAGAAACACAGACGGGCAAAAGTCACTGTGATTCCAGAGGCTGGTTTTGCAAGGGCTTTACTGTGTTTTTATTGCGCTGTTGGTATCACGACGTCTACTTGACTGAGGTTTCACGGAAAATTTCAACCTCAATTACTGCAACTGGAGTAAGTTACAAGTAAAAACAGGATCTCAGTGTGGAAAAGGTTGAGTAATAACAGTACAGGTCACTGCTTCCATCTCTGCACATGATATGCAGCCTTCAAAGACACAATCTTAGGCACCAGATATTTGATATGCCACATTCCTGGAGACTCTCATTTCCCAGCACACCCCATGCTAAACTTTACGATCACTACTTTACTTTCCAATCCTTTTGCAATTTTCTCCTGTCCTTTGACTGCATGCAAGGAGATTCACACAAGGAATTGTTCTCATACAAAGCCAATTCACATTGGCTTAAAAATTCCAAAGCAATTACACTAAAACAGTGTTGCTAGAATTCCACCTCCAAGCGACAGGTGCTCAAAGGGACACAACACCTGCGGTGTGTGCTTCTTTTCACTCAGTGGTTCTAACAAGCAGAAACCCAGAGCTCTACTACCTTGTTTCTGGGGAACCACCAGTTACAAAACGTTCACCTGTTTTCAAGACTATTTACTGTATTTTAACATTCATTGTGTGACTCAGCCCCACGTTCATCATGTGTAACTTCACAACAGCATGAGAGCAGCAGTGCAAAAGTCACTGAGACAATAGCACAACAGGCACCCTGTTCCCCATGGTGAGGCTTGGGCCAAAGCCACCCAACTGCCTGCCCGCAGCTCGACCGTCCTCTACGTTTAAATCATCATGACATGAAGTCTTTATTGTGGCCACTTCATGTTGTTACAGCCTAGGTCCTGGCTGCTGTAAAGTCCTCCTCTTTGAGTCTTATTTCTATTATTTTTAGAACTGGCAAGTTTTAAATAGATCCAAGGATGTTTGTGCCCATCTTTAAATTACAGAACTAACATTCCTTTCATGATCATCTCAACTGTTCCTCCTCTATGGAAAACCCCGTTACAATAGCATAAACCCTTCAACTTATGGATAATGTTGATTCATTACTTACTTTCTCCTGAATAATTATGCTTTTTGTAGAGACTTGCTCCTCTTAAAAGCTTTGAGCGGATTCCTCTCACGCGTCTGCAATGACTTTACTGCACTACCACGCTGCCACATCACGTGCCGAGCACACAGGAGTACATCTTCTGCATGCCAGGTATCGATGAGCTACTTAGACGGTATCTAGTGGCAGGAAGACTTAGGCACACACACGGTTCAGCAGTTTTCTTGCCATTTGAGGAAAAACCTACCTTGGCACAGTTATTTAAGGGTATTCAGGGCACCCTTAAATGTGATCAGAGTTAAAATATACTGAATGTTGATTGGAACCTGCATTCCAGAATTAGCAAGAACTTGGAAAGTGGATATTGAGAGGGTGTATCACCACACTGTTGGTGGAACAGCTGAAGGGTGAGCACATTAACTCACAGAAAGCCTAGTGTCAACTGCAGTAGCACCTGTTTTTGGAGCAGGACAAAGAGCAAATGATCATTAATGTCTGTCTGTTACAGTGAATCCAGTGTCACTTTACTGCTCTTTATGATTGGCATTTCTACAATGTTCAAACGCCACCTCTTCTATTTATTATTCCTCTACAGTAATTCCAGCAAAATGGGATTAGCTACCCACATAAAATACAGCTATTTCTGTTTTACTATGTGGGTTAATGTAAAACTTCAAATTGCCTAGTGGCTTTTGTCGTGCCCACAGTTCCACAACCTTCCCATGCTAAAGTTCTGCTCTGAACTCATTCTGTTAATGTAATCTCCTGCAGTGAATTTATCCTCTGGAAAATGATGGCAATTAGCAAAGTGAGCCATTAGGTAGGTGTGTCTGCGCTGACTGCAGTGATCCTAAACTAGATCTTGTAAGATTAGGCCTGTTCTAGAGCATGAAATACACAGTTCATTATGCAGCAGCAACAGGCTTCAAAAGATGACTGGATCATCATTGTACAAAGTGCTCCAGTAATTCCCTCCCAACTAGCTCATACCATGAGCAATACCATCCATCTAAAAAAACTCCAGTCTTTCTTTGATCTGTCTAGGGGTAGGTGTTCTGTGGCCTCTCACACACTCTTTGTGTTAAAGTTGTGGTTGGTTTTATTAAAATAGTTTCCCTAAATGTACCTTGAAGCTGAAGTTTATTCAGGACCATCAATCATACAAAACTCAGGAAGAAAATGGTGCCATCTACAAAGCAGCAGCGAGTGGATATTAAATTTGCCTTTATAAAGTGAAAAAAGGGTTATTTTAAACTGTATTTATGCTGAAAAGCATGGGAAATTGCTCAAAGAGCTGACTCTACCCAACATCACTATAAATGATACCACGGCCAGAAAAACCTTTGTACGGAATTAAGGACACATGATACTGTTGTTTCAGGATGCTGAATTCAGCAGAACTCAAGTTCCCAGACCCTGGGGATTAAAAAAAAAGGAATGTTTCTAATTCTGGAGACAGCCAGTTGCATTGCTTTAAATCTGGAACTAATCAATGGGAAGTCATCTGCAAGGAGCCCAGCTACGCTATCCACGTCAGGCTTTGTTGTGCACAGGGCAGGAACCGACCAGAGCAGCTTGGCAGGGTATCAGTCACTGCATAAGATCCTGGAGACATACCTTTCTGTCTGCTCCTCTCTCCAGCACTTCCCTGTAAAATGATCCAAGAGAAGTGTTGTGTATGTACACACACACCCCCTTCCCTCCCTGTCAGCTTTTCTAAGCTGCACTGGCACAGGGGGACAGAAGACTTTTCAGCATGGAGTTTTATCCATAATTATCTGGGAAATTATGGCAGGTAAGTGAAAACAGTGGGATGAAAGCACAAATTACATATGAAAAGGGTAAAGAAATACAAAGGAGGGTTGTTGGAACTTCAGCGCAGTAGAAGAGGCTGCCATCAAAGCTGTGGCACCCTCTGCGTTACAAGTGCCCTGGGTGGGACCATTCAAAAAGGGAAGCGTGCTGGGTCACATCCACGCAGCCCTAAGCATGTGCATGTAGTTACTAGGAAACAGATCTTTTTAACAGCAGAACCTTTGGTCTTTCGCTGAATTCTACTTTGGAAGAGCAGCAGACAGCACAAAAACACCTTCATTCACCAACAGATTTTCCATAACCAAGTTCCTTAGGTTTTATTACTTTATTTGCCGCTTTCTTTTAAGCACAAAAGAGAAGCATTCCTCAGGCAGTTTTCAGCTGTTCATAGAACTGGATCAAGTACAGAGAAGTTTGCACCTGAAATACTAGGGCACACTGGCAGGTAGAAATCACATCCAACTCAATCATAAACATATTTTCCAACCTAAATGACTCCATGACCTTTGAAGGCACAGGCAACTCCTTCCCATTCCTCATGACCACGAACCTTGTGGCTTCCTCAATGCCAGCCCCTGAACAGCTTCTCCCTCTTGAACAGCAGAATCTTAGACATCGTCCTCCCAAATGGCAGCAGCTCCATAAAGTGAAAAAGCAACTCAAACACTTTACAATTAGACAATGGTGGCAGAAAATACATCAATTTCAGAAGCCACCTTAATATCCCATTGCAGGTTTTATAACTTAATTTTTTCAACTTCTGGATCAAGCTGCTGTTAACTAGTAAAAGCACTAGACAGACCAATGTCTGAATCCACACAGTGAATTTTCTATCAGTATAATTTGTAGCAGTAGCTTTCCTTTGGTTTCATGAATAGTTTTACACCGCGCCTTTTTCTTAGCAGTTTTCTTTACCGAATGAAAACACACGAGTCTAGAGCTTTTTTTTGTACGCCACTAGATGAAAACTACAGATAATGCTGCAAGCCAGGAGCATATCACAAGAGCTGAGCAACTGGGTTAAAGTAAATGACTTTGAAATAAGCAGGAAGAATTTGCCACAGAGTCTGAAAGAGTAATTTGTACTTCAGACCCAGCTAGTCATCCTCCTTTTGATTAAATCACTGCAGGCAGGTTCACTTTGTGTGGCATGCAGCATGGAAATACTGTTCTCCAGCATTCAGGTGGTAAAATAGAAGTGTCACAAGACTGTGCAGCTCTTGAGAGATGGTACTTGACAAAGAAGAAATGCTAAAATTGTCTTTTAAGCAGGAAAACTATCACAAGTCATTTTGTTTGTGCTAGACAGAAGGCCAAGTACAGAATCGTAATTGATGCTTCTGGATTTAATGATTTATTCATTTTCATTCATGAAGTTGTACCTGCATGAAAACAATCATTCAAACACAAATGGAGCAATTGAATTTTTGCTGAAAAGGTCTACCTAACAAAAAGGAACTCAAATGCTTTCCACATCCTTGTTTACACAGTAGTGGTAACTGAAAATGCTGCACCAAGACTTTCACATGCCATTGCCTCTTGTTTTTCTAGAAGAAATACTTGAAAAGCAGCTTTACTCAATTACTGCTGTCCATCAGACATCGGAAGGCAATCCCAAGTGACTTCCCAAAGACTGGAAACAAAACCCCACTCAGTCATCAAACCCAACACTATTTACATTCCCACAGATATAGGCAAAAGAGTAGGAAAACAGAAGACTGTTCAGTTGCTCATTTCAAAGCACATTTATGGCAACAAAGCACCTGAAATTACAAAGTCTGGTTGGATTTTTTTATTAAAAAGGCCAACTGATCAATTAATATGCATCTGACAAACTGCTTACAAGTGTCAGCTTAAGAGGGTTTTTGTTGTTGTTTTCCAGACAGCAGGAAGCTTCTCGATTTCTTAAAGGTTTTTATCTAAGTTATGGTAGAGAACAAATAAATAAGCACAGCCCAAGATACTCTTCTTACCAGCAAATAACACTGAGCCTCTTCTGCAACAAACATACCAGACTAGGTATGTAAACTTAGTTTTCTCAACTAAGTTTACTTTATTTCACCAACCTCCTACTTCTCCAAACTTATTAACTGAAAAACTGGAGGCCTGAAGAAAATTGCAGAACCAAATATTGTGTTTTCAAAGCTCATACAGAGACTGTTGGCTGAGAGTCTGCAAGGTTATCAGATTAGTAAGAATTGAGGTCTACACTTAGTTATTGATCAGCATCTTTCAGGTTGCTGAGAACCACAACGATACATCCCAGGACCTCAAATCAGGCTGATCTCATGTTTATTAACTAAAACTCCTTTCCATTAATCAGAACTACAATATTAACTTATAATAGTATTTTCAAAGCCAAGAAAGGGCTGGCACTGTTGATCCATCCATGAGAAATGAGGATGATTTCACTGGAAGAGTGTCCCTGAAGCCTCTGAAGCTTTCAAGTTAGTGATTCAGAACCTGTTAAACAGTAAGAGGATGAATACTGAAACCATGAATAGAGCAGTTTGAACTTTGCTCAACACCCAGCAAAAGCAACTCCTTGGATGTCTCACACACATTCAATCACACACAATCTACTGCTTTTAAGAGATACTCAACCTGCATTAGCCAGAGTGCTAGCAATGGAGTAAGAAGAGATGTTCTCTGGTATGTGATGGTCCTACTTACAGAAATTGTTTCTGGAGAGACACAACATGAAAAGGCAGGACACTATAGCTACAATAGTCATTAAATGTAAGTGAATCAGACAAAAAGCTAAATTTAACTTAGGTGACAAGTGTGCATCACTCAGCCATGAGCTTGTTGACCAACAGCTATACTAGAGGGGAAAAAAAAAAATCTACTCAGAGCATCAAGAACTGCATTTAGAGTATTTCCCTTAAAAGTGAGGGAAAACAGGTAATAAAGTAAACGTTTCATTTTGAAAATTATCTTATTTTACTACTTCTAGAAAAAGTCTATAAAGAATGAAGCAGTTAAGTGAGTTGTCATGTAGGAATAACCTTTCCCTATTACACTACTAGTGAGATGATCTCATTCTCTTAACTGCCCAGACAGAGCAGGGTAATTTATTAAGATATTAACCTGTTTTCACATAACACAGCAGTTAGGGGATCACAGAATCACAGAACATCAGGGATTGGAAGTGACCTTGAAAGATCATCCAGTCCAATCCCCCTGCCACAGCAGGGTCACCTAGATCAAGCTGCACAGAAACATGTCCAGGTGGGTTTTACATTTCTCCAGAGAAGGAGACTCCCACAGCCCCCTGGGCAGCCTGTTCCAGTGCTGTCACCCTCACCATGAAGAAGTTTCTTTTCATACAGATGTGGATCCTCCTCGGTTCCAGCTGACACCAACTGCCCCTTGTCCTATCACTATATGACACTGAGAAGAGCCTGGCTCCCTCCTCCTGACACCCATCCCTCACATATTTACAAGCATTAATGAGTCCCCCCTCAGTCTCCTCCAAGCTAAAGAGACCCAGCTCCCTCAGCTTTTCTTCATAAGGAAGCTTTGTGTGGAGAGGCAGAAGTAGGACATTTATGTGATCCCCAAACCTTTATGAAAATACAAAGCTGCTGCTTGCTAAGAATTTAACTGAATCTAAGTTACACAGTATTGACCTTCCCCATCCAAAAGAGGGCAGAAAAACCTGCCATTGATAGGAAAGCACTGTAAGATCATTGCTTATTCTTCCCACGTCAGGTATGTTCAAAACACTTCACAAAGCCTGACCTGTCCAGGGCATCGAAGAGGTTAGAAGACTAGTACATTTAACAGCATCTTTGGAACTCTGCAATGATCACAGCAATATAAAAATCATTGTAATGCTCTCAAAGACACTTTAATTTGAGACTCCAAATGGAGCAGTCACTTTCTGAATACCAAACTCGTTAAATCAAGTATCCTGCAGGAACTAATTCTCCCTGGCTAGCATTAATTCAGGAGACAGGACTAATTACCATCACAGCAAAGTGAAAAATTAGCAGAGGATAAAAAGGGGGCCTTAATTCTCACCCTTTCCTGTGACTGAAGCTGATGAATCAGGTCTGCCATAGTATATGACCCAGGAATAACTTGCTAGCAGCTACTGAGTACATCTTCTCACTTGTGGCTCCCCGCATTCATGCTTTCTGGACTTCACTTCTCTTAAAATTAAGATTTTGATGTTTCCTTAAAAGTCAAGTTAACAATCTTCCTTGTAAGACAGATGGTTTTGTGGAGAAGAAGAAATTAGAACAAGTTTAAGGTATGTTGGACTTGGCAGGAGCCAGTTCAGTCTCATAACAGGGTTCACCATGCAGTTTTCTGCTGGTATCTCTTAAGACTAAAAGTAGAAGAGCAAACAGCAGCTTTTCCATGGTGTCTGCTTTAAAAGGAAGGTACAGCTAGGAAAAAACTTGTAACCAAACAGTTTTACTAGTTCGCAAGAAAATCATCTGGCTGGCTGCTGCCTCCATAAAAACAGACAGGAAGACACCGGAAATCAAAGCTTCATGGATATAATCAAAGTTTTCTGTTCACAGCAACTTTAGCAGAAAAAATGCTCTAAGAACTCTTATTTTGTAAGAAATAAAGGTTCTTCCATTTTAGAGAACACGTAAGTTAGAAACAAGACCCACAACATGAATTTAAGTGACAAGTTAATCCTACTTTGATTTAAAAGCAGCACTGGAGACTATGAACTACAATATTCCACAGGAAATAACTACATAGCTTTTTTTTTTTAATCAAGGACATCAGCTAACTTTTGGCAGCATATAGGAAGCAATAACATGCTGGGACTGTACTGCTCACCCCCAATCAAACTGGTAGTTTTCACGTGCCTGCTATTTCCACAGTTTGGTTTAACTTGCCAACTAAGTGACCTTATTTTTCCTCAAAAAAAGGCAGATAGTAAAAAAGTCTATATATCTTAAAAGCTAAGATTCTTCTTGAATTCATACACTGTTTTGAGTCATACTGGATGATACTGTCACTACTTTATCCAACCACAAAAGCCAATCAACTTACAGAATGGTTTCACAGCTTCACTGGATTCAAAAGGATTCAAAAGCTTCAATAAGACAAAAAGCTGCCTGACTCATCTGGACAGGAAAAATGTAAAACCCAGAAGAATCAATGAGCTGCTTTTAAAAATTAAGATACAGCCCCAAAGAGCACCATGAAGGTTTTTCTTAGCAAATACTTCAGGCCAAGAGTACTAACTTGGCCGTTACTACTGCTGAGCTGCCTGCCATTGCTACTGAAGGGACAACTGCTGCACAAGTGGCTTTTCTTCTCTCCTAACACCAGAAAAAGCTTTTAAATAAATGATCCAGAAAGAGCTGCTGTACTGGACGTAGCTGTGCAACAGCTCCACTGCTTTACTAAATCTGAGCACCAACACATGTCACTAAACAGGTGCTGTGCCCTGAAACACACTTCTCCAGACCGTGCTGGGGAAATACATAGAATAATGCTCTGGGCAGAAAGGGCTCTGAGAGCCATGAAAGGCTGCAAAAGTTTGAGTTTGGCTGGGGACAACTGAGCAACAGGTAAAATATGTTCCTTAATTCCAGTAGCTCTGATCACACAAAGATTTATCTCTTATTATAATGTCAGGCAGAACATCTCCAGAATGGAATCCTTAAGTATGTTTTTTTAACACCATGGAAACACTGGCATTTTCAAGCACGACTTTAGGTAAACACTAGCAACACTGAAGGCTACAACAAATTCAGGGAGACTAGTCAGTGCTTGAAATGAAGCACGTGCTCCCATTTTGTTGCTCAGGGGCTGGGGGACTGCTTGTTTTTTTTAAAGAACAAATTTAAAGAACTTCAGAATTTAATTTGTACAATATATTTACTGCCTAATTCCCCAAGCTGGCTAATTCTACATGTAACTGCAGCTAATTAGCTATTTTCATACAACTGAGAAAAGCACGTGTAAGTTATGAATGCAGCTATGAACTTAATTTGCTTAGAAATCCTGCCCAGTGACTCATCTTCCTTCTCGGATTTAACTAGAGCAGACTTCTCTCAGAGGATCGTACAGCTCCTTTTGAAAAGTGCTCCTGAAAAAGCGACCATAAGCCCCAATGCTCAGCTTGAAGGCAGCTCTGGTAACCAGTGCCATACATTCTGGTATAGGCAATTAAAATAAGCAGGCTGCCCATATCTAATTACACAGCCCATGTCAGTAAAAATATCTCTGCAATCAAGAGGGATGCTCAGCTTCGTATATAAATACTTTTACTTGCTGGGTAAGTAACATGCAGTTGTATATTTAGTCTGGTTCAATCTTATCGAGTGATTATTTTGTTTACTGTCTTAAATAAACTTTAAACAAAATATTGGCTTTGTTTCTTATTTTTAAGAGAAGGATCATTCATTCTAGAGAAAACTTATGCTTCGCTAGAAAAGATTTTCTCTGGCACATAATTCATTGAAGGCCAGCAAACCTAAGGCAAGCCAGATAATTAGTTTCAACCCGGTTGGCAGATTCCCCTAAAAACTAAAAATACAAGAGCAGTTTTCTGTGGAAAGCACTTGATAGTGAAGGCTCTTTCCCCAGCTACAGGTTTAGTGCTAAACAGTACCAAACCCCAGAAAACCCTACACATCAGAGGAAACAAACCCAATTCAGCAGAAGCCTTTGAAGTGCCTTGGAGTGCGTGGACAGACACTGAGCTTAGAAAATACAGACCACGCCAATGCACCCTGAAAGGAAAGCAGATGGGGAAAACGTGATACATTCAGGTAGTCACACAGCTGGGAATGGGAGCTGGCATTTGCTTTGACATTTTGAGCAATGGCCTAAATACAGATGGACAAATTCACTCTCACACCAACATACCCGACCCACCAGTGAAATAAGGCAAGATGCCCCCTTTGAGTGCAGTTTGAACCAACAACAAAGCATCTGTTTTAGAGAGAGGTCAGATAACTCACATTTTCCTTTATCACACAAGAGCATATTCATTTAAAGTCTTCCAGGTCCCACTTATAATCCAGTGTCTTCAAGTCGG
Organism: Rhinopomastus cyanomelas; assembly: GCA_013400115.1. Taxonomy (NCBI): domain Eukaryota; kingdom Metazoa; phylum Chordata; class Aves; order Bucerotiformes; family Rhinopomastidae; genus Rhinopomastus; species Rhinopomastus cyanomelas. The sequence goes on from VXBP01003849.1 coordinate 1,015,784, forward strand.
GACCTGAACATTACATGTATGGATATCACAGATAGTACCAAAAAAATATGTTTGGTTGTTTTCCCTAGAGCACAGTCAAGCACAGGTTGTGGGCTGCAGAACATAACCATATATCGGCATAGCTGGACGCTGTCACCGCGATGGATAAGGCAGCAGCTGCTCAGCCAGCATGCCCTGGCTTGAAGGGCAATATGGTGATAAAACACCAGAGTACTGAGATCAGATGGCTGCTGCTCCAACCTTGGCTGAAGGATTTCTTTAGCTACCTAAAGGAGTTAAGAGCCTCTGACTTCAAAGCAAAAATACAGCAGAAATGTGTATTTGAAACTCGAAGTCACATGAAAACACACAGCCAGCCTTACTTGAAAGGCAGCTACTCCAAACCAGCATAGTTCAATGCTCATGTAAATAAGCACGTGCTGTTTTCTGCATTTTTGAGAACAGCATCAGCATCTTGAAACTCATGACTAAGGCTGCAATAACAAGCATGTATGAGCAGCAAGGACAAAGGCATTTTAAACCACCTTTATTCTTTTTTTCCCCCTTAAATAATTACAGCAAGAAACCCCTGTTAATGAAGAAATATTCTGTTAGCATACTACGTAAAACACCAGACTAAGGGACTAATCTAGGATAGGCAAAACCTTGAGTACAAACCGTCTTGCCAAGAGCAACAAATGCATTCAAGTGCTTGCCTCACTGAGAAACAAATATCCCTCTGCACAACCACTTCTGTGAAGTTCTCCTTTTGTTGGCAATTATGTCCTTGTACATTTTCAAGACTCTGGTCTCAGGCTTTAATATTCTTGTTCCCTTTTATACTCTTGTATAAGTCATTGTTCCTTCATTCTGGATCCCAGACAAAATCTGACCAGTGATTCACAGAGGCATGTTCTAATTCAGCATTTAAGCTTATTTTGAGATGCTGTACAGCTACTAGATAACTGTTTCTGTAACACATCTATGAAGCAAAGATGAAAGAAGGCCAAAGTAGATTTTACTAGTATTTGCCAAGGCAGCAAGAATGCCCAGGAACCGAAATAAAAAGAATAGAAACATACCCGGACCCCATACACTAAAAGCGTCCAAGTCTGGAAGCTCAAAGCCTCAGCACTTGCCACTTGGTTCTTCAGCATGTAGTATAGAATGAAACCAAATGTGCTCCTAGCAAAAAAATCTATGTTTTAAAGCTCTAGTTCCCCGCCACGTTTTTGCAATAGTAGGATATCTAGCAAATCCCTGAACTATTTAACAACAAGGACAGGAAGGAACACAAACTTTGAGCTCGCCAAGCCACTAATGCCTATTCCATACCTACTGTTGTGCAGACAAAGTTCTCCTAGTTCAGTCTTCCGTGGGACTGCTTACAAGAAAAAATCTCAATGCTTTGCAAACATGGTGGCTCCACCCGAATCTCTGCTTGAATGACACACATTGAATAATTCATCCACAGAAGTGGAAAACACAATAGTGATAATCTTCTATGGCACTGCTGTGTTTTCTGCCATTTCCTCTCAGCTGTGTGTATTAATGATGTAATTTTAGCAGGGCTACCCCTTTGAGTTACTGTTATAAATAGCACCCACCCCATACACTGATGAAATGCATCCACTCCAGGGAGGGAAGTAATGCAGTGAGTCCACTGCCTTCTTTTTCCAGGGATAGAAAAGAACATGTCGGAAAGCAAATGAAGCATTAACCTTTCAGGATTAGTGTTTCTGTGCACCTGCAAAATAAAATTTAATCAAAGCCCTTGTTTTGAGTAATTATAGCCTATGACTTCCCAGCATAAAAGAGAAAATGAAACGAGAAATTAAACCTGACAAAGCACTTCAACGATGCCAAGGCTGATGATTTGTCTCCTCTCTACTTGTGCAGCACACAGTAACAGGCATCATGTGGATTAGAGCCACAACTCCTCTGCTGGAGGAGCCCCTCTGACAGCACCATTACCAAATGCTAAAGGAAGGTACCAGAAATCCTGCAAAGGGTTGGGGCACTATGACCCCCAAACTTCTCTCCATTTCTATCTGCAATCACCAAATGAGATTTTAATTCTCAACTTCTTAGCGTCAACCAGCAAACAACTCTAGAAGGTTCCATCGGCCATGCAGCTGCCAAATATCTTGATCCAGGTCTCAGCAACTGGGTCTGCTCTGGCATTTCTCAACAGATGCCGTTTATGAAAGCTATATTAAGCCTGCATTAAGACCTCAACTTTCTTTAAACAACCCCAAATAAAGCTGAATTATTAGACAAAATTGCACTGCTTTCACTGTTCTCAGCATGACTGTTTCTTTGGTTCAATTCTATTTGTAACAAAGCCAACGTTAATAGCGCTGCCTTGTTCGGCTGTTAGCACAAGGAGATGTAAGTTAGTGAAGGAACATAACACCTAAATGTTATGTAGTTAAGCAAAACAAAGGGGGGGAACTTGTTTCTGTCTATAAAGTGTCCAAAGGGCCTTTCTGATCACTAATTAGAACATTGGAGGAACATGAAGCACCAATTCCTTCAGAGTTTGAATCTGCAGCCTGAAAAAATACAAATGTCATCCTTGTCATTTGACCTGTGAATCAAGGCTGGCATCAGCTGGTAGTCCAAGTGCAGGAGAATGCTGCTTAGAAAAACATGACCAATTCCCTCCCCACTAGCCGCACACATCCTGCAGTTAGGCTTATGGACTACCATTTGCAAAAGGTCTCTCTCACCAGCGTAAGGATTATTGCATTCATTTCTTCTTCGCAGTCCATCTGTTCCCTTGTGCCAGATACCGAATGTGAGAAATCATCACCACTTCCATGGAAATAAAGTGTTGTCATTTACTAAATAGGGTCACTTCCAGATTAGGAAGAAGGAAAGCAGAGTAAAGAAATATTTGCCATAATAGAAGGGGAAGCAAAGAAATTTGCTGGCAAAGGAGACTTTTTTTTGCTTTTTCCTCTCCACCCACCCCCTCATTTTCAAACCAGATCAATGTGTCATTCTAGCGCTCAGTATTAAGGATAAGGCATCTCCCCCTGTGACTTACTGCCCTACTTGAAACAAGAATTTATTGCTCCCAATTCCCATAAGCACCAAGTTCTCTAATGTTATATCATTTTTTCTAATGTCTAGTATATTTTTCCCTGCTGCAAACTGATTCTTTTGAAAACTGCTAACCTCCCAACGTCTGCAGAGAAAAGGCCCACTGGGAGAATGTTAATGCTGACATCAGAAGTCAAGCAGGAAACCAAAGATTTACTTAGGTTCTCATTAATTTTAAGATCTGGACCCAAAAATCTGTGAGGAATTACAGTATTCCTACCTTGTAGATGCAACTACCTGTACAAACTCAAGGCATCTATTGATAAAATTATTGTACTTTACTCCACTACTCTCAAGGAGTCACTGTTTGGAGAAAAGAATGAATCTAAATGTAAAGCATAAATGAAAAGGGAAAATTTGCTCTGGAAAATGGGGACATTAACAATAAACTGATAAGGGAAGAGGAAGAACATCTACCAGCTAACAACTAAACAGCTATAAAAGCTGCTTAGGCATGCAAGAAAAGTGCTGTTTAGTCATTAGCACACGTGAAAAAATGGGCAAGGGCATTATGATTTTCTAGGAATACAAGTGATTCACTTCTGTTTTCTTCTTCGAAATGATAAACTTTTATCCAGCTTAGTTCAGGGGAAATGTGTCTGGATAGGATAAGCAGTTCATTTTAACTTCTTGTATCCCCTTGTTTAACATGGCAGCCAGAAGGGTTACTTCACAACAGACATTAAAGGGTGTTAAGTTCTGAAGAGATGCAACAAGCAGCTACGCATTCTGAACATTTCACACATCCCTTGCTCAATGTTCAAGCAGCAGACACAGAAATGTCCAGTCTGAGTGAGCCCTCAGGTTGCAGCAGGAATTGCCTGGAGGCAAGAACCGGTAGTTAAGGAAGAAAAGGAAGGTGAACACTAAGTCCTACATGATGCTTTTTCTGTCTTTCAGCAAGTCTTTAGATTTCAAATTTCCTCTGCCCCTTATAAAAGACTTTCAGTATAAATGTAGGTCTGAGAATTAGTTCTATCAAGGCAGGCACCAGGTCAAGTTTTCACAACTCATTTTATTCTGACTCTGCTGTGTCTTTTTTCAGACGCGCTGCATTAAGCCACTACACCTAAAGGTTTGTGAAAAACTGGTACTGCTCATTTAATGCACATTTAATGAAAAGCTAAAGTAGCTTATGTTGCTTCCATTACTGGCAGAAGGTCATGCTATTGCTTCCATAGCTGTGGAGGTAATGACTACTCATTTTGTCTGCATTAACAACTAATGTGCCATAGCAGGCACTCACAGGACTTCACAGACATGAACTGGCAATACAATGAGTCCTTCTAGGAATGTACACGCCCAAGTGTGGCCTCCTTGGCTTCTGCAGAGCCATGGAAAAAAGGGAAATAGTATTAAATATGAGTTTAATTAGGCGTGGACAACTATGCTGTTATTATCCAAGATCAGCAATCTGTGTGAGAAGGTGAACTTAGCACACTAGTATTAGAATTTTGAGTTTTCAAAGAAGTTGGATTGTCATTCATTACAAACAGAAATATCAGCCAACTCCCACAAAAACAGAATTGGCTTCAGAGTTAGCAAAATCAAGAGCTTCATTGTCAAATAAGCAGAAAGGTAATGTCTAGGAAGTAAATTATATTGCCCAGCACACAAATGCAGAGCAAACCTTCACAAGTGTAACAATGAGAGCAAGATCTATTAAGAAGGAGCAAGATGAAGCTTTATTTCCCATGGACCTATGCTGTATATGCCCTACCTCCTGCAGATACCAGACCCATACCCCCTGCTTTGTATATCTATCACAATTACCTTGATTTTTTTCTACATTTTCCACATATTCCTTAAATGTACTTCAATAACTAGCTACCATCCTTTCATCCCTTCCCAGGCACGCTTACCACTGCCAGACACCTGCCTCTAGTCCAGAAAAAACAATCGCCCTAAGTGGCTCAGCAGACAAAACAGGGTAAGGGCTGAGCAGCTCTTGCCCCTCCTCCTGATGGAATCAGTGAGTCTCTACTATCTAGACACTACTTTAAACAACAAACACCTATGTGAAATGTGAATTTATTTACCACTCATGCTCAACAATTGTTAAGGTAGGGACAGAGTGATTCCCTCACCTTTAGTGAGGAAAAGCAAGCAAGAAGCCCACACTAGGCTGAAAGAAGCACTCAGCAGATCATGCCCTTTGTATATGCTAGATAATAAGCACTGTGAACAAGATATATAGTATAAACATATCTAAAACTGCTTATTGGAAACTTGTATAAGAGGGTCTCAAGAACTCAAGCAAGAGCCACTGGTCAATACAGACATCATGACTTTCCTCTGAAGGCAACTCACTGCAGTTCTCGGTCAAGAGTAGAGGTTTCATTCCCCATGTGAAGCACCTGTGAGCTACAGAGGGCTGCCCACATGAAATAATCTAGGCCATGAATTATGAAGTTCTGTAAAAAACATCTCCAAGCATTTGCACAAAAAGATTATGACAATTATTGCACGAGTAGGCAGCTCAGAAGGCTGCTTTTCATTCAATTCATTCAGTTAGAGTCCTCACTACACCCTCCCTCCTCTCACTTTCTATCATGTCATGGTAATCCCAGATCTCTCCTGACAAGTCTTATTATGGGGAAAGAGACGTAACAAGAATGACAAAGAAATAGTGACTCCAGCCTCTAGAGAGTACAAAAGTTAACTTATTAACCAGTTAACAACATAAATTTGCCAGAGTCCAAATGCAATCCCATGCGCATGGAACTCTACTCCCAGCTCTGACACTGCCCAAAGCTGAGCTGCTTAACCCAGCCTCTGGGGACAGAGCTTCTGGTTTCTGTGCCTGCCTGCATAAGCACAGAGTGCAGCTGCACAATCAGTACAAACTGAGATGAAACAATGGGTTTGAATTTTTTTAAAGCTAAATTAAAACACTCCTGAGTATTGTCTTCATTACAAAGTTAAGCCTCTGACCTCAACTGAACTCCAACTTAAACTCCTGCAGACCAGGCTATGTGGTTTATGCAACACAAAGGCTTCAAGATATTTCTTAATATACAAGAATCTTCTAGCACAGGGGAAAATTTGCAACATCAAAACATTTTTTTAAAGTACACTAATCCTTGGGATTTGATTGCTAGAATTAATTCTAAATATTTGATATTCAGAACAACTAGTATTAGACCATAAGTTGGGAATGCAATGCCTTGTGTGTGATCTAATAACCTCACATTGCTGAAGTGTAGAAGCAGAGTTCTGCTTGAGACATAAAATGAACCAAGACACACAGAAACAGCTGAAAAATTATATACAGTTGGTAAAGAGAGATTTTTCCTGAAGGATTATCATAGCCTAAATATTTCTTTAAGCCCTACCCTAACAGTAGTTGACCCAGTATTGTTGGAGATGATGTATTTACTTAAAAATAGAATAATCCAGCTACACAGATGCAGAACAAGGCACTACAGAGTCTGGAACCTGAACCAAAGGGATTTCAGAGCTTTTTTCTCTCCCTGCATTTCATCTCTGCCTACAATAGCGTGAACAACTGGTGTCAAGCATTTCAGGAGGAAAGAGGCTTTTGATTGCCATTAGAAGTCCTGCAGTCTGGTTTCTTGTGGAAAAAGGATGAGTCAAGAGGGAGACAAAAAGGGTACAAGACCACAGGTATACATTTGGCCAAAGGAAATAATTGGGTAGCAAAATTAGGTTTCAAGTTCTGGATAGCTTATACCACATGTTTCTGCTAACTGTTGTGATGAAACAATGCAGGTACTGAAGGTCATTGCACAAAACAATCAGCTTAATCTGCCTGCAACTTGTATCCTACCAGAGGTCAACAAGATTAATACAAACAAGGGTATATTTTAATTTTGGTTAAACATTAGGATGCAAATCAATACATTACTGAGACACAATCTCTCTAAAGTTTGTTTTCCCTTTTATCCACCGACTGCAGCTCCTTTTGTCTAGTAAATCGTGTGCTAGCCTGTGTGTTTATTGTCACCTGGGACACTGGAGACCTCACAGGACCCTGTAAGGTGGACTAATTGCATACCTTCAATTAATCAAGAAGTTTTGGCATGCTCAGCAGTACTAAATGAAGTACAGACTGTAGAATAGAGCCTGCAGCACCCATTCGACATCTGAAAGCTTTACCCCTCTCTGTCCACAGAAAGCAGTTTGTGCCTATCAGAAGCATGTGTTGCAAGAATTGTGATTCAGCTCCACTCCATAAGGATCATATTTCTACAAGTTGCTTCATTTGAAACCAGACTGGCACAGAGACAATTTTGAGGTTTTGTGTGGCAACAGCGGGAAGGCAGGATAAATATACGGGAAACAGAAGAATAAGAGAAATTTTTGTCACTTTGCAGAAAATGAGACTTTGTTCAGGCAAGGAAACCATCTTCCAGCCTGCTTTATGGAGGAAAAACAGTGGTGCCACCTGCAAAGCCTACTGAACATCTTATAAATACCAACAGGGAACTTTCACTGGAGAACATTTAAAACAGAGGCTGTGACAAATCTACATTTGACTCAGTATTATGAGAAATTACAGTATGAAGACCACACAGCCTTTGTACAGTAATGTTTTGCAACTTACACTGCTTTTATTATAAAGATGCTTTTGTTCTGCACTTCAACATCTGGTCTAATGTACTCTATTCCGCTGTGCTTTTGGAAAATATGCTGTGGTCACTGACCATGTTTAATACATCGCTAAAATATGATCACATGCACCGGGTAGTACTTGCCTACAGCACGATCAACCTAACGGCTAAATCCTTCTGCTTGGAACCTTACTGCACAAGTAATTAACAACATCTCTGGAGAGTGAGAAACTCCTATCTTTTTTTAAAAATACAAAATAAGCCGAATTTTTCATTCTGCTTTCATAACTATATGTCTTTTGGGAATTGCCACACAAGGTCAGAACAACTCTAAACCTATCAGCTTGTTACAGATTAGCCTGTGAATGGGACTTCCCATACGGTCTGATAGCTCCTGCTAGACTTTGGCATAACAACTGCATTTCCTTTAGCTACCAGCACAGCACTGGGCTGACCAGGGGTGTTGTGGAGTCAAGTCTCCTTCTCTGAAGACATCTAAAACCCTCCTGGATATGTTCCCGTGTGACTTCATCTAGGTGATCCTGCTCTGGCAAAGGGATTGGACTGGATGATCTTTCAAGGTCCCTTCCAATCCCTAATGTCCTGTGATTCTGTGAAAACAAAAGCTGCTAGTGAATACACTATTTTTAACCAGTGACCGACCACCTTGAAGCACCTGGCTCACCTGCTGCAGGGAAAAGATTCTGAGGTGGTTCCCAGTAAACACGGAGTAAAGTCCTAAACTTAAGACAACCAGCCTCAGTGCCTTTATCAGAGTCCTACCACGTAAGTTTGCTGATTTTGTTGGCATCATGCTGAGAAACACAAATCTGCCTACTGAAGGGCCCATCACTACCCAGCTGCACTGGTACTGAAGTATGTGCCTCTCCAGGAAGCATTTGGAAGCATGAAATCTCATCTCTGACACTGGAATCAACATTTCTGAAACTGACGCCTTCTGCAGCTGCATTTGCACAGGTTCAGCTTCTGCAGAGTGGAAAAAAGCCCGGGGAACGCAATGAAAACAGCGTGGCATTCAACTTGCCCTATACACAAAAAATGCCCAACCTTCATTTGAATTTGTTTTGCTCAGTCTTAAAACCAGAGTTAATACCTGACCTTCTAAAAACAGTAGACAAAGATTAGCATCACATTCCTCTGGGAATCACAGAATCATTACGGCTGGAAAGGACCTCCAGGACCACAAAGTCCAGCCCTCATCCCAACATCTCCCTAACCCCTAGACCATGGCCTCAAGTGCTCTAGCTACTTGTTTTTAAACACCTCCAGGGATGGTGATCCTACCACCTCCCCAGGCAGCCTGTTCCATTGCCCAACCACTCTCAGTAAAGAACTTCTTTCTAGGATCTAATCTAAACCTCCCCAGCGCAACTTGAGGCCTTTTGCCCTCGTCCTATCATTAGTAATTTAGGAGAAGAGACCAGCTACAGCCCTGCTATGACCTCTTTCTAGTGGCAGAGCAATAAAGTGTCCTCTCAGCCTCCTCTTCTCTAGACGAAACAACTCCAGTCTCCTCAGCTGCTCCTCACAGGGCTGGTTTTTAAGACTTTTCACCAGCCTCACTGCCCTTCTCTGGCCCCACTCCAGCACCTCCATGTCCTTCTTATACTATGGCAAATTTCAGTTACATGCAGTACAAGGAATTTGCCTCTGTTTTCCTTGACAAGAGAGATCTGTCAATAATGTAAAACCTGTAAACAAGCCTGTGTGTAGCTTACAAACACAACAGCAGCCAGTCCCTGAGAATAAGAAAAGTCTCAATTTCCTGAAGTTACTTCCAGTTATTTAACCCCCACATCTGTGAAAACAGATTGGAACAATCCTCAATTATTTATCAAAAAGGTGATTAAGAAGCACATTTAATAGTGCATGATATAGCTGTTAGTCTCCAGAAATGATCCACATCCTTCTAAATCAATAACCACACATTTTTTCTAGCTTGCACCAAAATCCTTGAGCTTTATTTTACCAAAGAGAAGTCCAGCTAAAGGGCAGCTTCCTGAAGTGCTTATGTCAACAGGTACATGATCTTCCCAGGGTCTTGGACTCTACTTTGCAGAAACATCCATCTGTTTTACCCTGCTTTAGCACTGATACATGTAAAAGGAAGGAGCTTTAATTAAGCCTGAAGGATCAGTATAGGAAAATCAATAAATTTGGCTAAATAACCATGTGTTTGTCCCAACTCAACACCACCTCCAGCAACCTGAGTGTTACAGCACTGATCCAGTACCCCAATGCCCAACAGCATTCGCACTGTTAACTGAGCCAGAAATAAAAAGGAAGGTTTATGGACCTCTCAGACTGACACTCATTTTATAAATTCATCTCCTAAGACAGCAATATTCTCTGCAGATAGGGTGGTGCAATTACTCAGGAGCTACGCTTTTGACGAGTCTCTACATGACGCCCGCATGAATGTTTCCAGCTAACCACTGGATGCACAGACAAGTGCCTGCAGACTTCCACCACAGTTTGTTAAAGAGTATTTGGCGATATCCTCCACTCACCTCATGTCTCTCCCCCGCAGAAACTAAATATTTTAGTGTGGATTAGGGAAAAATACAGTCACTAGTAGCTTTCAGGTCCAAGCCTACTACAAAACCCATTCACTGTTCAACTATATACAGAGTACGTCACGTTACTGACATTTCTACAAATCAGGATTAAAACTATTCACTTCGTTAATACAAATTCTCTCTAATCCAACTAAGCACAACAGATACTGCGCCTCTCGTAAGCTTCCTTGTTTTTCTTCTATTTCGGCTACAGCCTTACTAACCAAGACTTTCAGGCTCCAGTACTTTGCCAAGAGAGGAAAGAAACTCTGGCAGCAAACTGTTTCTGACTACAAGTGAGAAGTCTTGTCCTCTCAAGTTGCCTGCAGCAAGACTCACCAGAAAACATCAACACAAGAATAACACAATTGGTCAAGCAGCCTGTCCATCCCATACTCTTCTGACCGAATTTCATGCGTTCCAGGTTAAAAAGTTAGTAGGTCCTGCCAAATTATAAGATGTGTCTGTTTGCTATGAGAAGTAGAAGACTAAGTGAGCAACAGGGGCTCCAAGCTGGCAATAACATTCAGTTGTACTCCAGCCTTGGGAGGCAGAACTCCCCATCAGGCAATTCATCATGTATCAAGGAGAACGCAACACAATCTTTGCTGCTGGTGAACCAGAAAGCAGAATAACAGTAAGAAAACTGCATTTGTTCCACAGCTCCTCTCACCAGCTATCACTAAGGCAATCTATAAATTAAAAAGCTACATTCTCTGAAAATTAAGTAGGTATTCTGTAAGAGAAACACAGATCAGAGGAAAACCTAATTAATTTTCACCACATGCCATGACTAATCGTGGCATATATGGTCCTGGAATAGCAATCACCGAGTACAAATGAAAACAGAGTTGAACCCTGTCCTATTTTTAATCAGATGAAAGCCACAAACCTAGCCATGCTTCTGCTTAGCGCTGCATTTTCTTCTCCCCTGATCGCTTTTACAGCTGGAGAAATAGCTACTTACAGCACTATTCTGCTGTAAAAATTATTGCTACTTACAGCTACTGGGATTATAGTTGAGTGTGTCACAAAGGAGGGTTGGTAGAAGCAAGCTAGGAACATTTCCTTGGGACATTTAACCCTTTCCAATCTGTATTGGCTCCTCTGAATGAGGAAGTACTTTGAAAGCCTTGATCACCATTTATATGGTACTAAACTGTATTTGCAAGGTTACACAATGAGTCAGTGGTGGAAAAAAACAGAACCCTGAGAGTAAACCCAAATACCAAAATAATTCCTATGGCCCATGGCAATATTTTTAGTGACATTTGAAGGCGATGTAGTAGTGCTGCTAACATGATGATGTATTCCTCCTGCATTAGTTCTGCCATACAGAGCTATTTTTACTAATACCACAAAGAGTTCACAAAAGCTGTTCTACACAAATAGCAGCTCACAGTTCAAAGACTTTCCTCACTTAATGGTACTTTTTGCATGCATTAAGCAAAAATACAGTATGAATGTTTCCCCTATTACCTTTTAATATTTGCAATCATAGCCTGGCATGTGGAAACTGAACACATACTTAACTCAAACTTGCTAAGCACAGTTTTTAGCCAGCTCAGCACACAATATAACATTACAAAATCAGACTTATTTTGTACCAACATTCAGAGTGCACACATGCACTGAGAAAAGTGTAAGTGCTCTCCTATTCTCCAATCCTTTTCCCTCAGCTTTACACATTCTTGCAATCAAGAGAAAGGTAGAAATGGAAGCCTAACTGCTGTTCTAAATGCCTTCTCTTCTCCCCAGTAAGGCATCACTCACCACTGTATGCTTCATCCAAGAAACACCCTGCTACTAGAATGACAGGTGAAGTGTCAGAGATACTCTGAGTACATAATATTTCTGAGAGCTAAGGTGGTATTTCAACTCACAAGGAACTTATTTCCTAACAGAAGAATAAGCAAACCCATCTCTGGCCAACCATTTTTCTGATACAGTAACTCGGGAGCAAAGAAGCAAAATCCCCATCTCCGGTCGCAATTGCTATCAAGAGGCACAAGTCCGTTCCCTTAGTGGAAGAGCGCATGCGGAAAAGGACACACCTTTGGAGTGTTTCCCCGAAGGCCTCTTGGGTAATGACTCCTCAATGGAATGTGTTGATGTATGCAGTACATTTTCCAAACTGTTACTGACACTGTTGATGGGGGTCTCGGACCTTGGAGTGACCTGGAAAGAAAAACATACAGAAATCGAATAAACAGAAGGAATGCACAAATATCACAGCTTCCTCCAGAGTGAGCAGAACCACTCTGAAAGCAATCTGTAGACTTGCTTCTTTTAAAACCAAGGAGTGCTACTACTGATATTCCACAAGTAATAGTTCAGGGAAGTCGTTTTAGTCAACAGCTAGTCACAAATCTAGATTATCTTGGCTAATCTATAAAGCTACTTAGAGCATAATTATTTTTTAAACAATATTCACACAGCAGTTGATTGCAGAGATACCACAAGACCCTAAACCTCTCCACACTGCAGTTTGTAGCTTTTTGAAGGAAAGCTAGGGAAAAGGGCTCTTGGAAAACACTGGTTTTATGTTATATGACCCATCTACACAGATACAGTGTCAATGCATACAAGGAATAAATTCCAATTTAGCAACAACCTAGTTTTCTAGTCTTTGCCATTTAAAAGCCTGCTGCTGCAACCGTATTCCAATGAAAAAAGCACACTAAAAATGCCCAAGCAGAAGGCTGCATCATCAAAACAGACTTCATGGCCTAATATGTACCTTCTAGGCTGCATTTAGCATAAGAAAACATATTTTCACCATTACTTAAAACTACAGAAACAAATACCAATCATTAGAAAAGGCAGAACTGAACAGTGCCCACTCCAGCTGCTGTCTCCAAGAGCATTCACAATTATGTGGCAACACATAAAAACATCTATTACTTGTACTACAACATTCAGCGCCTGACTCAGGAACAAGGCAATTACTTACTCTTGTTTTCTAGGTAATGAGAAGCAGAGGTGGATGAACAGTTACATTAGCAGTACTGAACACAAGGGTTTAAGTATCTCAAGAGGAAATTGTGCTTTAAAGGGGTGGTTAAGACTAACCAAAGCACTTCAACTAATGCATTACTTGGACTTCAATTGCCACATTATGTATAAAGGAAAGAGGTGGTATGGAGAGCTGTAATTAGCATGTAACATGGATGTTAGCCTGACACAAATCACAGGAGAAAGCCTCTACAAACAAAAGCAGCTATCCTTTATTCACAGTAACAGATCCCAGCAACTACAGGTCTCTGTAAGGAAAAAGGCTCACTCAGAACCTGATTACTTGAGACAGTGCCATGAGTTAGGACAATTTACCTTTAAAACAATACTTAGCTCCCTCCCCTGCCATTAGCCTTACCTGTTGACATCAGTCAGAATACACAATGCAAGTCAAAAATAGCACAGCTCTGCTCTATACAATCACCTATTGTAAGCTCCACTTTAAGACTGACATTTATAGATCTATAAGAAGTTTAAAGCGGCAGCACAAGTGAAAGACATGGTATACTTGACAACCACAAAAAAAGCTTCTATGTGCCAAGAAATCAATCCAGAAAGACAGATGAGTGTCAGAAGAAGGCAGGAATACAAGTACTTGCTGTCCTTTTCAGCACTGTCAGTCACTTTTTGATCAATAAGTAAAGTTTACTTGTAAGCTCCTTCCACACAGCTTTCCACCAGTTACAAAACCTGAATATCAAGGTTTCCTATGAGAAAGACCAGCCATTAGAATGTGGGGGAACAGTGGGAAATAGCTGAAATCTCTTTGCCAAAGTCAGTCTTCATCAAAACTTCTCTCATGCATCTCTCTCCTGGAGCTCGTTAAGCCCTCACTCCAGTGGATTGCTGCTGAGAGGAAGTTCCAGAGGACTGAGCAATGACACCAGCCAGCATCCTCCAGGCAATGGGAGACTTCAGAGGAGCAACCCACAAGCAGAGCAAGCTAGAAAGTGAGATTCAAGCAAGACTTTGTTATCCTAAACAACCAGGTTCTAAATAGTCAGAATCATCAGCAAATATAAACACTAACAGTGTTGGAAACTGAGGAGGAACATGGAGGCTTGTTGCTTGGGTTTTTCTCCAGAAAAGTCTCCAAGCAATTTGTCACAATCAGTTGCCTCTGATCTTGTATTCCCTTCTTCCCACTATCCTTAGGAGCATTGCGTGCAGTTTAAAATTTGCATTTTGTTTATATATAACCTCCAATTCTTTCCATAAAGATTTAATTTTTATATACTCTGTAAAGACTAATTTGGCCCATATGTCTTGACTGACTGAGCTCATACAGTATCTGATTCAGTCGCACTTCAAAGTGGTTTCAAATTGGCCTAGAAAAATCACAAAGCTCCGATTAGTTCCAAATGGAGCTGCCTGGTGTTACAACCAGAGACTCTGACTGCTTAAAGCTTCCACTCCAAAATTTTAAATAATTTTTTTTCCACTTAAACATTCCAATACTGCAAAGTTTTGGATTTGTTTGGGAAAAGTAAAATAACAAAAAGTGTTTTGCAAATCAAAGTCTTACTTCCAAAACAGTCAAAGGTTTTGCTGAAGTTTTTTGGTGCGGGGGTGTGTGATGTTGTCTTTTATAATTGGAGACCAAATAAAACAGAGGAACTATAATAACGTGTCAGCTATGAACTGCAGAAGGTTCTGTCCCGGCAGGGCTGGGAGAAACACCAGGAAAAGCTTACCAATAGGTGCCTGGAAAAGACTTGTCCAAATTCAAGTGTAGAAACTCAGCATCATGTACATTCTGAGAGGAACGTTCACTGTATCTGAACACAACTGTGATCCCTAGATTTGGTTCAGCACAAACAATAAGTCATCACTAGATCCTGAATAAAGAACAAGGCATTCCAGTGAGAGATTGATTCTGGGAAGTGGTAAGGAAATTGCTTTGAACCTTTTAGGATCTGTAACATCCCTGAAGAAGGCCAAGAAGCCATTAAAGAATAAGCAACTGCCATCCAGGATCTGCTAAAGGCTCTCTTTCTAAAGTAGCCGCAGTCCACAGTAAAGGTGGATAAGCTTCAGAAACCAGAAATGTTCAGGCTGCCTAATAAGCCACAGCAGTGACATTTTATAAATGAGGGGGAAAAAATCATGAATCATTCAAGTTCTAAGAGGGTACAGCATCACACATTTGAAGAGAGGACTTCGAATTTTCAACCAAAATTGAGAACATCAGCAGGAACGGTCCATGAGGACTGATCAGGGCAGCAACCCTAGGGAGTTAAAGCAGCAGAAATATGCAACACTGCCCAGCCTTACCATTAGCACAGCATTTTGTAGAGGGGCAAGAAGTAAAGCCCTGTCACACCTGTCTGTAGTTTCCTTGGACTACCCATAAATTGTTTGAACATCAGAGCAGTCTGTAAGATTACTCAATGACTAGGAGATGCATCAATCACATGGTGCGGAAGAGACTCAAACTATTTTTACTCTGCTCAAAGGTTGCATCTACTTTGCACAGCAAAGCATCTGGCTCACAGATGCTGATATTCTAGATTAAAACCTAGCTTGTCTCTTGGATTTGAAGTTAAAGAGGGAGCTACAATTGAAAGTAACAAAGAAAATTCATCATTTCCTTATGACTGAGTCTTAGTCTGAATGAATTCTGTGCCTCACTCTCCACAGCAATAAGGATGGTATCAAAACTGGTTATCAGGGACTGAAAAACACTCTTCCCAACAAGGGCACCCCAAAGGCCTCCAGTTCCAGGAGTTAATGAGGGAGAGAAAGAATTGTTTTGAATCAGGGTTGAGGACAAACACATCAAGGTATCAGAAGGCACAGCTAGACTTTTAGCCATCATTATGTTTTCCCCTTTGCACCCACCAGCAAACAATAACAACTTTATGGGCAGAAAACAGTGTTAGCTTCTCACATCTGACATGTACTAACAAGCACAGACCTTAGGATGGCAAGAAAACTTCTAGAAAGCTCCCAAAAACCTTTGAGCCATCAAAACTCATGCAGGAAAATAAAATTGCACAAACACTCACGGGGAGCAGTTCAACAGCTGCTGTTTCTCTCAGCTGCTGCTACCCCGGACAGTGGGAATCAACATGGAAATGGCAAATCTGTGAAGCCCAGTAGCTTTGTTTTCCAGAGCCGATGTCTAACATGTAATATAGCCAAGTCTTTCATAAGAATAACAGGACTGATAGAACTTAATGTGGCAAGAATTCTACCAAAACAGCAATTACGCTCCTTTACAAAAATAACCAAACAGAACACAGAAAATACACAGTTTAATAGCAAAGTATTTGCTGACTTAGTTTGAATTCGAGCCAATAATAAAAATCAGCATAGCCTAAAGCTTAACACGATTTACAATTATGGAAACAATGACAGCTGATCTGAGGGAATAAAACACTGATTTACATCAGTACCTAGTTAGATATGAAATTTTGGTCATGCATTACAAATAAACAAAACATAAAGGCAGTAAGTTAGTTAAGATACTGGGCTGCAGCCAGAAGCCACATGGACACTCTCCCATGAAAGCATTTTTACCCTATTGTTCAAAAGTGGCCAGTGATGTACTGGGAAAGTCTCACAGATAAATGCTTGTCAATCCTTGCTTTGGAAGTCTCCACTGAAAAAGGTTTTTCATAATCAAACTGACCTCTGTGCTTGAGGCTGATGCTGATAACATGTAAGCATGCACTCAGGAATTGGAGTACTGAAGTCTGAGGTGGGGAAACAGTCAACTCCATTCACTCCTGCCAGCTTCATATTAGTGAGTATTAACAGGAGCTTATTTTGAGGCTAACACCAAGGTCTTTAACACAGTGCAATCCTGTTTGCAAAACTGCTCCAGCAGAGGCTTGATGGCAAAGATAAAGTATTTTCATGCTTAGGCAGATAAGCTGCTATTTCCCAATGTGGGGACCTAACTGTTTCCCAAATAACACGAAAAAATCACAGCTAACTTTGACGCCAGTCTACTGATGCATGAGATTGTTCAGCAGGTTGTGTGAGCCAGAAACAAAGGCAACCAATGCAAGAACCTGAATCACAGCATCTACTGAGACCACAAACCCATAGGATCAAGACTGAGCAAATATCTTCCTCTTAGTAGCAAGAAGCCATTCGCCTGCCCAGCTGCTTGTGAAACCATAGCCTCAGGCATCAGTTCTGCATTTACTTATGTATGCAAATACATGACTGTTGTCTCTGTAGAAAAAAAACACACACAAAAACCTACTCCTTTTCAAGATGCGGGCTCTTCCATAAGGATGTGAGTTTAAGAAATTCACAAGCACACCAAACCTTTGACATACCTAGTAAAGTCCTCAACACTTAAATTTACACAAGATTAGTTCTGTTGTTGGACTAGGACACTGATGCAACTGGAAGTGCTTGGTTTGTGCTAGAAATTCAGGCAGATCCAACAGACAGACAGGGTGTAGCAAAAACAATATGTGAACACCAGGTGCTTTCCAGTCAGGAGTGTCCAGGCTTCTCAACAGCCACTAAAGGTCCCAGACCTATTCCCATAGGAAACTGGCAAAAAAGGCATCAATCTTAGAACACAAAAGGGTGAAGAGGCAATTTGCAGTAAAATGGGATAATATAATCAGATGCTTTTGTCCTGTGAAATGATTACTGGAATGAAATGAGGCATGTAGTACTTAAACGCTGTGGGACAATCACACACATGCGACACGGCCCCATTATCAATTCAGTAGAGCAGATGGACCAAGGATGTCCAGGTTGTGTTTTATAGACTAAGTAATTTCCACTAAAAAACCTTTGGCTAAAGGATCACAAATACTTCAGTACTAGGCATATAAATCTACCACAGAGTAATGGGACTTTAATGACATTGCACTACGAGTTTGCCATTCAACACAGTCATGAGAAGCATTTGAAAGCACCTGGCAACTTCAGCATGGGCAAAGATAGTCTCTCACCCCATAGGACAAAGAAATGAAGCTGGACTCTGCAAAGAGGTTTCAAAATTATTTAACACTCACTAGAACAACATATTCTGCTACCCCTACACAGTTCTCCAAAAGTTAAGCACACGAGCTTGCCAAACAGGCACAAAACGTGGAATTTCCCACTGAAAAGATACATCAAGTTAAAGTTTAAACTCTGAAGTGCTATAGCTAAAAGGCAACAAAACCACTTCAGTATTAGTACAATAAGCTACAAAACAGCAGCTTGTTTCAACTACCTGGTCTTCCACAATCTGCTGTCCCTTACTGGACTGGCTGTGGGCACAAGCAGTTCACTCACACACTGTGCTTCAAGGCACTTTCATTCTGGACTTGTGGTGCACCAGCCATATTTCAAAAAAGACAGGTAACATTTTATTTTCTCATCAAACAAAAAAAACCCCAAAACACCCCACAACCCGAGTTTCACAATCCAGTCAGCAAAAATCACCCTCAAAATCAAGACAGGTAACTGCATATAACCACACCTTGACAGAGGTAATACCACCGCTCCATGCCCCAGCACTGACATACAAGAATGTCCCAGTTTCTTCACCTGAATGCTACCAAAGCTAAAACACAGCCATCAGCAGGGAAGATAATCTTCTACTTCCCAAGAGAATTCAGAGTGTAGCTGGTCCTATCTGCTGTACAAGCCTTTATAGCCCTTAACAACACTTGCCTTTAAAATGTTATTAAACTGACTTAGAGCTACCATACTTATGTGGCCAGCATATGGGTGAGAAATTGCCCCAGCGGGGCCAGTACCTACATTTAGAACATAAAAGGACAGTCAAGCAGTTCTAAAGCCTGCTGAAGTATAATCCCAGAAATAACACCATCAGCTTTTTCCTGGTAGGTGGTTCACTGCCATTCTGATCTCTTCTGCAACAATTCAAATTCACTAAGTTGGCAGAAGTTCCTTGACAAGTCCCAAATTCACAGAATAATCTCCTTCCTGTCCTCCGTATCTGCTTGAGTAACGTGTAACAGAAGTGTAATAAAAGCACTCAGTGGAAGAAAGACAACACTGGAAAAGAACTCAAAACAGGGATAAAAAAACATTCACTGTTTATCATGACAACCTGGCAGGTCTTTAATTAAAATTAAGATCATACTCTTAAGTAATTGATCTTATTATTTCTGGATCACTTCAGCTATTTACGAAAATCCTGAAACCCTGTATTGGCTACAACACCTGTTAAAAAGTTTATCCCTTCCAAGGCTTATTAGTAGATAATCACACCAATGTGAGCAAAGAAAAAAATCCAGCCTTAGCATAAGGGAACAGTGAGGAATTCAGATGTCTACTCTTTCAAAAGCCATGCAAAGGAATGCAGATATGGACCACATCAACATCCTTTTGCTGGATTTAACACTCATTTCAAAGCACTTCAGTTTCAGTTCTTTGGCCAGTAAGTCCAGGTCTAGTTTAAGCATTACAGTGGTTATTTCAGCAGGCAAATTAGACATGGCATTTCTGTGTATTTGCAGAAAGTCTTACCTATATTCCTGGGAATAACATTCCTACATTTGCCTTTTTTCAGAAGAAAAAACACCCCAGAGCAAGTAGTAAAATGGACGTTGCAGTATTTGAGTGCACAAGATGACTACACGTGTCCCTTGACCAGCACACACTGAAGACGGAAAGATCACAAGTACTGCAGCCCTGAAAGTCCAGACCTCTGCCCTGCTGGAAGAGGCAGTGCTGTATCTAATAGCCAGCTTTAGCATGAGAAGATCTCAGTTTTAGCAATTCAAACATTTAAAAAAAACTAAACCAAATGATTAAATACTTCCAAACAAGGATGCTGTTCAGTACCTTTGAAGTTAGACACTGGAATGTTTGTTAGGTGTGGTTAACTACTGCTGGCTCTGCTTCTCCAGGCAGGATCTGCATACAGCTCATACACAGGTTCAATTAAAACAGTTTCAAGCCTGGTACAGCTCAAAATACCCAACATCTCACAATAAGCATTTTTATTTCAAGAGAGATGAGACCTGCTTCAATGCTGCTTCACTGACAATAGTTACAAGGTAAACAGAAGTAGAACCCTGTGAAAACAAAAACTTCATTTAGGCTGCACAAAAAAAAGGAAACAGTTCATGGAAAAAACATCATCATTATTAGCTCAACACGATTTGTTTGGCTGCTCTGTGCCTGATGTTTGGATGTACAGTCCATTTCCCAAGTGAACCAATTCAGGTTCTTGAATTCAACTTCACCAGGTAGCTTACGATTAGGCAAAGCAAACTGGTGGTAATTAATACTGTTACTCCACAAGATCCTTGTCTTCCAAGGATTCCTTTAAGTTAATTTCTAAAAGTATTGTGGGTTTGGGACAGACTCTTCAGCAGAGCCACAAAAAAAAACCCCATTTCAAACAAGAAGAGTGGTAAGAAATAAGCCAAGAAATGTGAGGCTCCAGTTCTAACAGGAACATCAAGAGGTGTATGTACCTTTGTTGCCTCCAGGAACCAGAATGCTAAATGGATCCACAAAGGTTAGCACACGCCACTCGCTGGAAGCTACAAAACCTGCCCCTACAGCTCCTGCGGTTGGTTTCATGTGTTTTTGAAAATGAGATCGTTCCTGAGATAGCAACCACAGATATAAGAGAATAAACACCTCTAATCCAGCTAGCAACTGCTGTGAACATGGTAATCTACCTAAAGCTATGAAATAGCTTCTGTGGGTTAGCAGGCTAAAAAGTTAGGTTTCACGTGATTTATTCTATACCAATAAAGCTCACTCAAAAGCCATAAAGGCAGCTGATCACTTATTAGTTTGATTGCTTGCTCTGGGAGGACTTACAGAGTCCCACAAGCAACAGTTGTTTTTCCAACTCATCATTGCACAGATGAAAAGATATCTGTGAATACTTCTGAAGATGGCACCCGTAACTTCACTCACCCGTAGCAATCTATGCAGCAAAGTGAAGGTATTCAAAATGGAGCATCAGTTGTACATTACTCTCAACTAACTGTCTTCAGTTATTTCTAAGTTTTAGATGAGTATATGGAATTAGCAGGGGTGAAAAATAGCATCTTATGCTATAAACCTCAAATAGCCCAGGGTGCAGCATTTGGAAAGTGACTAGGCAAGAGCTCTTCTTCCCATTCACAAGGTATCAACCTGCAACAGCCACATACCCACAGTGTCACTGACTTATTTCCTTTCGGCTGCAAACCAACTGTAGTCAGACCTACTATTTATGACACTGTTTCGGCAGCTGAAGCCACCACCAGTTCATGACACTGACTGCACTGAAGAGGTCACCAGCCAGCTAAGCAGAGCTAAGTAGCCAAAGCATTATTTTATTTCCCTATATTACAGAACAATCTCAACAGGTAGATAAAAGTTCTAAAAAACATTCCAAGGTGACATTCTTGAGTAACTTCTAGTTATGTTCTCAGTGTTACTAAGCTTGTGGACTTCTTGAGAGAAAAAAGTTATACCATGTAGAGATTTGGGTTACATTTAGATCAGTTCTGTTACCCAAGTAAGTCCTACTTACTTCATCATCTACAAGACATAAGGCTAAGGGTCTCTGTAATGACAGCATCACTATAGCCTCAGGCAATGGAGAGTGAATAAAAACACTTATAGCAAAAGGAGATGTTTGTCGTTGCAAGTCATAGAAAACAGAAGTCAGAATGGATGGTTTGAAATGCTGAGAGAGTTTTGAGACATTTCTCTCTTCTGCAAGGGTCACAAATTCAGCAGTGGCAATTTGCCTGTCAAAGCACCAGGACATGCACAGCAGGAGACATCTGGCTACTGGTTTTCATGTGCTCAGATGCTTCCAGCTTCTCCTCCTCGATGAAGAGAGCAGCAGCTTCCAGCTCTAAGCACTATACATCAGCACAGAAATGAGCCTCCAGATGCCAGGCTCTAAGTGCTGGCCAGAAAACCATTCTATCTGCTTTGTGGCAAATGTAGAAAAGACAGCGGAACAGACATCTCAATGTGCAAAACGCAGTGGCATTATTTCCAGCTAAAACTAAGCCCATTACAGTTAACTCCCAGATACAAAAGGCTTTAAAGATCTCATTCTTGAGATAAGTAATTTGGCTTCGTTTGAAGACAATTTGCACTGATGCGATTTGCAAAAACCATACAACTACCTTAGATTTTATCCCTACAAGCAGGAAGTTTGAAGAAGCCCAGCTCAATCCTGCATTGACATGCACAGGCACCATTCAAAAGCAGAAGACAATACAGGACAAGAGGAAGGTCAGAAATTATCATTTTTACAGCAGGCTATTGTGTTGGTCCTGGTAGAGAGGGCAGTATTCTCTCCACTCAGGGCAAGGATACTTAACGTTCATTTTGTACTATCAAGTAGAAACCATTAATCGAGTAATTACTGACCTACTTAAAGCCAGCCACAGCCACCCTTCCCTGTAAAGTTAACATTCATATAATCCATGAAGAATCTCATCAAGCACAAATTAAGGCAAAAACACTTTGGCAGCTGTTTTGGGCCTCCTTATTCTCTGCTGCAATTGCGGATTACAACAGATAACAGCAAAAAGCATCACTAACCAATTTCAAACAGGTTCACCTGAAGAATCAGGAAATGTTTTTATTTTGTTCAAAGTCTTCACCACTATACACATGTATTCTTGAGCCATTTCACTGTAAGATGATAAAGTGACAGAAGGTGGAAAGAGAACTGAAAGCTCCAACCTCCTGGAAAAGAAATGTAGCCAATATCAAGATGGGTTATACTTTAATAAGACTAAGGAGAAGCAGTACCTTTCCCTTTTATTTCTATAAAGAGAACAAAGAGCACCATTCCACTTGTTTGTAACACCTCCCAGAATGAGGTGCCTCAGAATTGTAAAGGACCTCTAGTCATACAGAAAGCCAGGTAGTCAATGCAAGGGTGGTTAACAAGCAATCAGTAACTCCAGTGGTAGCAAGTTCACAAAGATGGTAACCAGGTCACAAAGCTCCCTATCTGCATGCCATTTGTATCCATTCCAGCTTCTCAGGACCTCAAACAGTGACCGCCTCTCCAGCTCCTTCTCTAAGGATAAGCTCAAAGAGATTTGTTCTTGAGAGCTAGGGAGCAGCTTTTCTACTGTTCAATACACAGCACTGACTCCAAGGCCCAGCTTTGCATAGCTCAAGCTGTAGTAAAGCAACTGGAACTATGAGAAAATGCTGGCACTGGGGAAGAAATTCTTCTCCAGTTCTGAGGAGGGTGAAGAGTGCAGGACTCTTGGCAGGCAGCAGCCCAGTGCAGTTTGCATTCTCTTGACATCCACATTGCTTTTTTCTAGGTGATGTTACAACGCCAGTATTGTAACAACATAACTTGGTAACATCACAAGATATAAATCCACAGTGTTGGAATTTATTTGTGCATATTTAAACAGGGCTGAATGGAGAGACATTGGTTTTTTTCCACTTGCTTCATCCAACTCCTGTTTTAAGCCAACTGCTTACTCTAAAAGTAGCAAAATTAACCAGCTATCAGCACTGAAAAGAATTATCTTAAAAAAATCTGCATATTTTCAAATAAAATGCATATTCCAGAAAAGTCACCTTTCTTTGCTCCTTCTCAACTATTCTGTGTGTAGCACCCAGTATTCATCAAGGCACACATCTTAGAAACATATTTTTAATGAGACAAGCTTTCAATGAGTTCTATAGAAAGAAAACCAAACAATCATCCATTGGCTGTCCTGTATGCCTTATTGCTAGCACAAAAGATGGTAGGATGGATTCCCTATCCATCTTAGATTGACATAAACAGTGCCAAGTTCTCAAGTTCTTCAGCTGCATAAATTGTGCATCGTTAGTGAAGCTCTGAAAGCACCCTCCAAAAAACTGTCTCTGCAATTTTATCTTTTCTTTGCTCACCTTATTTTGAGAAAGCTTGTAGATCACCTGCAGTCTTCCCTTTCAAACCCAGGGCACATGCATCTTTTAAATAAGGGAAGTTACAAGCAGTAAGGTTAAGCTTTCCTGTGGTTTTAATTATACCCTTCTACATTCTGTGCAAAATAGTCTTTCCATCTATCTTTTGTTGAGGTAAAGGTTGAAATTGAATCAAGAGGCATTCCCATACCCCACCCGTTCTTTCCCATTAAAGCAAAATGTCAGGAACAAGCACTGTTTAAAGAAATAGGAAGGGTACATTACAAGATACATGAAATTTAATAGTACTCATCTGAATTGTACATTTAAAGCAGCAGTACTCAAAAGAAACACTACATCAGAAGAAAATCTGTATTTGGGACAATACATTTCTATCTCCGTCTGAAATTCAATGCTCGACTTCACAGAACCTGTACCAAGCCCCCAGAAACTGCTTTATTCCAGAAACCACTCCAACACAGGGTCTCCAACAGCCTTTGGGTACACACCATCTTTCCCAAGAGAAGGGCAACATAAGTTACTTGCCGACCGAGTCCCTACATTCTCAATAGCTGCAGCTTGTTAACTGATTATAGCCACCCACTTAGCTGCTACTTTGTTTGAACTTTAAAGCAGGTTAAATTCGTCAAGAAGACACAGTTTGACTCCTTCACTTGTAGCAGGCTAAGAGCACTTAAGCAGTCAGTAACATGCCTAATTACTAACTGCACCTTTTAAAATGTTACTGTCTAGCTTAATTGCTGGCAATTGAAAAGTAAGCTAATGACGGTAAGCCACTGCCACTAGGATCAATTCAATTGCCAGAGATATTCAGAGTGACAGGCAACCACAATATTTCCTTAAGTTTAGGAGCAGAAACTGAACATGGGTTTTGCCATCACGATCACCTAAACAGACTCACTGAGATGCATTTGCCACTGGACAGCTACTCTGAAAGCTGATCCTCCTTTTCAACTTCTTCCAAGGAAACTTTTATACACATGCTTCTTCCCAAATCTAGAGATACTACATGCTTGTTTCTCCTACTAAATCACTGGTCTTCCATGCAACTTGCAGGACTGTCCCCTCAGCAGGTATATGGACAGAAGCAACTCATTAAGGTTTAAAGTGCAGACTGTTGATCTGCTTGATCGTCATTCTCATTGGCATGTTGTGTGTCCATAATAACTCCACACATTCCCTCATCTTACCCTCAGTTGACCATCCCCATCAGAAGCCAAGCCCGTGATGCCTGCCAGTCTCTTAGGCTGCCATTTATCACTAGAATGCCTGAACTAACGGAAAGGTTTAAATTCAGTTCTGAAGACAATCCAGTGCCCCACCACAAGGCCATTATTGTTTGCAAAAGCAGGATACCCACCTTATGGCAGCCAGGATAGGTTGCCATGGTGTTGAGGGTAGAGGTGCTGGGATTCTTGCTGGTGCTGGCCATGATATTCTGAATCTGGGTAAGCTCTTGCCTCAGCACCTGTTTCTGGTGAAAGCTGAAAGCCGGGTGGTTGGATGCCATCGTAAAGAGCAACAGGAACTCGTCCCCTGTGCGGCCCTCATTGAGTTGTAGCCCATAGTTGTTGATAACCGAATCGATGTGGGTGAGGGTACGGAAGAGGACCCCAGCCGCCTCTCTGTGGGCAGACCCGAGCAGGGCAAGAGAGACCAAAAGTTTGCTGCGTACCACCTCGTCCGTCAGGTTGGTGAGGCTGCCCAGGTCAGCGGGGTTGTTAGCCTTGATCTCGGAATCGCGCAGGGAGTGGTAGTCCTTGCGGGCCAGGTCTTCTAGGCAGGCGCCCAGGAAGCGCAGTTCCAGCGGGATGCAGAGGTCCAGGAGGCCGCACAGGAACTCCACACGCTGCGGGGAGGGCAGCTCGGAGAACCAGCGGTACACGCCGTCCCGCTGCAGCCGCGGGCACCGCTTCTCCACCATGGTGCCCCGAGGCCCGAAGGGCCGAGGCGCGGCCTGGCCGCGGGGTCCCCGCCCGGCAGGGCCCGGCGGCCCCGAGCAGGCCTCTGCGCTCCCGCGTCCTTCCTCACGGGGCGGCTCCTCCTCCTCCGCCTCTCAGCCGGGAGCCGGCCGCCTCCATCCTCCGCGCAAGCCCGTCCCGGCGCGCTGGGCCCCGCCGGAGCCGCCCCGCCACAACCGCGGGAAATAATCCCTCGCTGGAGAGCAGCAAGCAGGCGGAGGGGCACGGCACCGCGCGCGCACAACGCTCGCTCTGCGGCGGATGGATCCCGTGGTGAGAAGTCCCAGCCGGGAGCGGAGCGGGAGGGAGAGGGAGAGAGGAAGAACGATGGAGCGGCTTCACTCCCGGCCTGACCTCGCGGCTGGCTCCACCCACCGTCCTGTTGATTGGCCGAGCTATCTACTCGCGCCTGGGGATTGGCTGGCAGCGCACTACCCCCGTTTGCAGAAAGAGGAGGAGCTGTCAATCGCCAGCTTTCAGCCTCCCGTTGGTCCCGCCCCTGGTGCTGATTGGCCGAGGGGAGCCTTAAATATGAGAGGGGCGGGAACAGCCGTCTTTTGTGTGCGGGCGCGGGCTGGTGCTGGGCGTTGTGCGGGTGCACTGGGGCTGTCACTGGCTGTGAGGACCCAACCTGAGACAGAGGCACTCCTGAGGGCAGAGTTCTGTGCTGGGCTGACCCCTCAGAGGAGCTGTCGTAACTAAATGCGGCCTGGACCACTCCCTCAGGGTAGGGGTTGTCCCTGTGGCCTGCAGTAGGAGCCTCCACCCCCACTTGGCCTCTGAGATAACGTTTGACACCTCATTCACCCTTGCATGGCAGCCAGACATCTTCTCAGCCTGTCCATGGGTCCAGAGAACGCTGCCCATGCTCTTGCCTGCCGTCTGTGTGGCATGTCCTCTGCCCTGGCTTCTCTGTCCAAGCATCCACATTTCAGGCACGGAGCAGGCATGGCTGCAAAGGCTATTTCCCTTAGCTGTTGCTTTAGGGTGGCAAAGAGCCTCAAGGACAGATCTACTAGGTCCAGCATGGCGTGAACTGCTGCTGGGGGTGATGCCAAAATCCCCATAAAGCTGCTGGCACTGGCCTTGCCAAACGGAGCTGCGCTCTGCACTCGGAGCCAATTTGGCAGTTGACTTCAGATTTGTCTTTAAATACAGTGTGGAAACAAAAGAGGCACTAAAGGCCTCTTAAAATGGTAATTTTTTTTTTTCTCCCACATTCCCACTCTCCATTCTAAACTGGGATTCTGGCTGACAGCAATGTAGCAAGGCACATGTTGAAGCAGCTATATCGTCTTCAGATTAGTCTGTGGATTGCATGGATGGCATCCAGCAACCAAGAGATGGACACATAATTCCTTTTTTTATATATAACATTTTTCTGTGGGACTCAGCTGTGTGTCGATGGTAGCCTGGTAGCCAGACTGCATATCAGCTAGAGAAATTATATGGATGGAGATCTTGAAGGGGAGCAGGCCAGGAATAACATTTTCAAATCCAGCCCCAGGCAGGCAAAAGACCTTCCAGACCTTCCAGACTTTGATTTTTTTCCAGATTTTTTTGTGATTGTAATCATAGAATGATTAGGGACTGGAAGTGATCTCGAAAGATCATCTAGTCCAATCCCCCTGCCACAGCAGGATCTCCTAGACCAAATCACACAGGAACACATCCAGGTGGGTTTTAAACATCTCCAGTGAAGGAGCCTCCACAACTCCCCTGAGCAGCCTGTTCCAGTGCTCTGTCACCCTCACTGGGAAGAAGTTCCTTCTCATATTTATATGGAAACTTCCTATGTTCCAGCTCACACCCATTGCCCCTCGTCCTATCACTAGATGACACTGAGCAGAGCCTGGCTCCATCCTCCTGACACCCACCCTTCACATATTTATAGACATTAATGGGGTCACCCCTCAGTCTCCTCTTCTCCAAGCTAAAGAGACCCACCTCCCTCAGCCGTTCCTCATAAGGGAGGTGCTCCACTTCCTTCATCATCCTCGTTGCTCTATGCTGGACTCCCTCCAGCAGCTCCACATCCCTCTTGAACTGAGGGGCCCAGAACTGGACACAATGTGGTCTCACCGGTGCAAACTGGAGGGGGAGAAGAATCTCTCTCGATCTGCTAACCACCCCCCTTCTGATCCACCCCAGGATGCTGTTGGTCTTGGAAGGTGAACCACATGTTTTATTCTAGCAAGAGCACTATTGCTGTGGTGCAGATAAACAAAAGAGCTAACGCTGATGCTTTTATAGGCACAGTTGCATTTCCTCTTGAGTTGATCTTTATGAGAGGTACCTGATGCCCAACTCTGTCACGTGAGTTGTGTGAATGCTTGCGCTGGTGTCATATAAGAGAAAAAGCCTGATTCCTCTGGGTGATGGTTTATTGGAAATCTCGTTATACACTTTGTTAAGAGGAAGTGCTGCGCCAGAAATTCCAAATGCTGGTAGTTTATCCTTTTTTATTTCCCTGTGGGATACTGTGGACCAGCAACTGCATTTACTGAAGCCCTACTGAAATGCAAGAGTAAGCAGGCAAAGGACACTTTCTGGGGTTGCATAACATCCCAAATAGTGAAGCTACACAACTCTGCCTCTGTGGTGTGGACTCCTGCTAAGAGGGTCCTTGAAAATCCCACAGCCTCTCTGTGTTCTCTCCATGCAATGATCCATATGTGCTTCCTTTTCCTGCCATGCCCAGTATTGTCCATTGGAGGAAGGGTTATTTGGAAAACAGAGGAAGTGCTCTCAGTCCCTTAGGAAAGGTTTGCATTGAATTGCAGCATGGGCCAGGCAACAGCATGAGGACATGGTGTTCTCTGGTGGCCTCTCCGCCTACGTTGGTGCCTTTATCCCAGTACTAGTCCATCCCGAAAGCACTATGCTCTCCTTGAAGCCAGGTATCTGGTGATTCACAGAATCATAGAATGACTTAGGTTGGAAAGAACCTCAGAGATCATCTACTTCCAACTCCCCTTCTAGTGAGATGAGGATATATCTCACTGGACCGGGTTGCCCAGGTCCCATTCCACCCTGGCCTTGAACACTTCCAGCGAGGGAATGGGCATCCACAACTCCTATAGGAAAGCTGTTCCAGTGCCTCACCACTCTCATAGTGAGGAATTTCTTGCTTATATCTAATATACATCTCCCCTCTTTTAATTTGAAACCCCTCTGTTTTAGTTTGAATCCCCCTTGTCCTGTCACTAGAGTTGCTTGTAAAAAATCCCTCTCCATCTTTCCTTTAGCCCCTTCAGGTACTGGAAGGCTGCTATAAGGTCACCCCAGAACCTTCTCCAGGCTGAAGAGCCCCAATTCACTCAGGCTGTCCTTCTAGCAGAGGGGCTCCAGCCCTCTGACCACCCTTGTGGCTTCCTCTGGGCTTTCTCCTGCAGTTACATGTCCTTTTCTATTGGGGTTCCATACAAGGAAGAATGTGGTGGCCTGCTCTGTAGCAAGCCAAAGGTTCAAAATTTCTGCTTGGGAATCAGATCTAATCCTGGGAGCAAATAAAAGTTTGAAGGTGGATTTTGCTGGTCAAGAGAGAGTCTGTGGTTTGCAGCCAGAACTGAAATTGCTTGTCTTTGATGCCAGACAGTAAGACACAGGAGTATGAATGGGGAGCCTTTTCTCTGATTACAAGTGGCTTTGGGTGAAGCCCAAGGAAACCAAAAGGGGTGTGACATATAATTCTGTCACAAGCCACCAAGAATTCCTGGCTAGCCACCGGGCAAAGCAAGGACCCACCCTCCACAAGATAAATCAACTTTGTAAGAGCTCGTGTTACCACTCACTCAAGACAGCAGGTTGAAAGTGAAGGTCGTTCTGAGGTGCCTGTACAGCCACCTTCCCCGTAAGCACACAGCCCTTGGGACACCAAAACTAGCTCCTTGTTTCCTCCCCAGAATGTGCTTCAGCTTCTCTCTTGCATAAATTCTCCTGTGAATGTTTGAGACAAACAGCTGGGAAATATTCCTTGTCACAGTAATCAGTAAACAATAACCCAGAGTGCAGTCGTTTTCCTCTTTTTGTATTTTCAGGACATGCAGAGGCTGTTACTGAATGGCTCAGCCAGGCATGGGGAAAAGGTTCACTGTTTCAACACTAGATGCATCTACTTCAGTTCTCACCTGCTATCCTGAGCTCCCAGCCCACAGGACTCCTCCACAGTGACCTTTGTCTCTCATCTTTAAAAAATGTTTAATTTCCTTTAGGAGCTGCTCAACACTTCTCATTAAACAGGCAGAAGTTTTAGCGCGTTTGGCTTTTTTAAACCTTCTAAGTGTGACTTAAATCTTAGCACTTCTGCCAAAAATTCATAGAATGGAATGGCTTAAGTTGGAAAAGACCTTTAAAATCACCCAACACAACTGTTAACCCACCACTGCCAAATCCACCACCAAACCATGTCCCTCAGCACCATATTTTAAATCCCTCTGTGGATACTCCGTGCTTGGAAGCATCCAAGGTCATGTTGGATGGGTACCTGGGCAAACTGATCTAGTTTGAGATGTCCCTGCTTATTGCAGAGGGATTGGACAAGATGATCTTTGAATGTCTCTTCCAATGCAAAGCATTCTGTGATTCTACGGGACTCCAACACCTCTCTGAGCAACCTGTGCCATGGCCTGACAACCCTTTTGGAGAAGGAATTGTTCCTCATGTCCAGCCTAAACCTCCCCTGGCACAATGTGAGGCTGTTTCCTCTTGTCCTGTTGCTTGTTCCTTGGGAGAAGAGACTGACCCCATCTTCACTCCAGCCACAAGGTCTCCCCGGAGCCTCCTTTTCTGCAGGCTGAACCCTCACAGTTCCTCCTGCTCCTCAGAGCACTTGTTCTCAACTGAGAAATCCTAAGTTTTCTCTGCAAACAACTTGCAAAGCTGTAGCTGAACCCACTGCAGTCTCAAACTCAGTGGGCATGAGTTAGCTGTGATGGGCACTCTTCCCTCTTGTGGGTTCCAGCTTTTACCCCTTTTGGGACTGAAGGCAGTCCCAGACCAGCATGTTTCTGTGTATCGATGTATGTAAAACCTGACAGACTAGCTCTGTGTTGTTTGGAGTGGGACCTCTGTGGACTTTCACCCTGGGGCTGCTGGCTCCTGTTGCGGTACTCAGCACTACTTGCCTATCCTCTGCTCTCTCTCACCTCTCACAAAGTTTTCTGTGCTGCTCCCTCTCCCCACATGCCCTTCCTGGCTGCCTTATTCCAAAACCTTCCTCCTTGTTGCCAAATAAAACAGCCCAATCTGACCTGCCCCGTGTTGACCTCAACCATTCCTTTTCCCCACTCAGTGAAATCTTTTGATCCTGCAGCTCCACCTGCAACTCCAGCACCTCTTTTCCCCACTGGGATGCAGTGAGTGACAGGAGTGACAGCGCTGCGTGCCGCCCGCGCCGTTATCCGGAAGGGAAAGATAAATATTGCCGTGGCACGTCCACTCAGTCCTGCTGCGCACACGGGCTCCTTCCTGCACAGTTTCTCCCAGATGCTGCAACTGTAGCTCTTGGGTTTGAAAAAACAAACAACCCCCAGCTTTGAAGCGCATAGAAAAATACCGAGTGGCCTTTGGGAAAAGGGAAAAAAACCCAGAAATTAAACAAATAAAGAGGCCAGATGTCGGGCCCGCAGCATCTCTTGCAGAAAAGCGAACGGGTTTGGTGTGGGCAGGGTGGTGGCAGGTGTCCTTACTGTGCCAGCAGTGACAGCAGGATGCACGAAGGGCTGGCAGCGGTGCTGTGTGCGAGTGTCACTGCCCTCTGCTGATCGACTCCGGCAGACACACACCTGGCCTCGACAGGATTTTTCTGGTAACTTTTCTGCAGCTGAAGGCATAAGGGATTGGATTCCCTCTCCTCCTCGCCTCAGTCACTGCCCTGTCTCATCTGTCACCTTTCAAAATTCAGCCCTGAACTTCCCTCATCCCGAACTTCCCTCACCCCATGTCCCCCGTGTCCCTTCCCCTGCAGATTAGCCCTGGCACATCCCTTCTTGGCCCCAGAAGCCAGGCAGACTGTCTGGCTTTGTGTGGTTCCCTGTGGGGTTTGCTTCAGTGTGAAAATCCACGCTCTCTGCCAGCCAAGAATGCTTCCCCCAGCTCCCCTCGTTCCTCACATCTGTCTTGGAAACTGCTGCAAAAGAAATGTTCTTGGTTTTCTCTGCCTGTCACTGCCTGTGCTTTGGCCTGTCCCTTCCTCTCCTGTTCTGCAGGACTGGAAGGATGGGGCTGCTCTGAATTGTTCATTATTTTAATCTCACCCCAGGAAGGTCACATTTTGGGTGACTCTGCAAAACAAGGGTACGTTGCAATCTTTTTCAGTTTCCTTTTACTTGAACGAGCAGAGCAGCTTGTCACATCAGGTCCAGGCTGCCAGAGCCAGCATTTACCCCCTTAGCCCACAAGGGATGCACATCTACCCAGAGTGGAGTTGTCTTAGGCTCATAGGATCATGGAATTGTTTTGGTTGGAAGACACCATTGTGATCAACAAGTCCAGCTGTTACTACCGCCAGATCACCACTAACCCCTGTCCCTCAGCACCACATCTCCAGCTTTTCAATTCCTTCAAGGATGGAGACTCCACCACTGTCCTGGGCAGCCTTTTCCAGAGCTTGACAACCCTTTTGGGGAAGAAATATTCTTAATATCCAGCCTAAACCTCTCTTGGCACAACTTGAGGCTGTTTCCTCTTGGCCTGTCACATGTTACAGCGTCACAGAATTACGGAGGCTGGAAAAGACCTCCAGGATCATCAGAACAGGCTGTCACCCTCCTTGCTTCAACTTCCTTTCAGGGAGTTGTAGAGAGTGAGAAGGTCTCCTCTGAGCATCCTCTTCTCCAGGCTGAACACCCCCAGTTCCCTCAGCTGCTCCACAGAGAACTTGTGCTCCAGACCCTTCCTCACCTTCATTGCCCTTCTCTGCACATTCTTCAGCACTTCAATGTTCTTCTTGGAATGAGGGGCCCAAAACTGAGCCCAGTATTCAACGTGCAGCATCATCAGTGCCCAGTGTAGGGGGACGATGCCCTAGACATACTGACCAGACTAACGCTGATGCAAGTGAGAATGCTGCTGGCCTTCTGGGCCACCTGGGCACATGCTGCTTCAGGAGTTGTCTCCTCTCTACAGACTGATTCCATCTCTCATCCATTACACAATGCTAATTTACTCGGTGCTACAGCCAAATCACTTTACAGCTGGAAAGTCTGGAAATATTTACTTGGCTATTCCAGTGACATTCCTTGGGGTGTTTCCAGTTCATATCCCTCCTCGCTCTGCCTTTGGTTGATATTCCACAAACCAGCTAGATCCCTTTAAAATGCTCAAGGACAAAGTGTGAGGAAGGAAAGGAGCATGCACAAGTATTTACGGAATAGGAACCTAAAGTGCAGTGGGTTTTTGCAATATTTGAAATTCCTGCTGCAGGAATATCAGCCTGGGCAAGAAAGAATGACCCCTGCCCTACCTGCCAGCACTCTGGTGTGAACTTCCCGTATTCACATGTTGTGATGGGCGCTGGAATGGTGCCCTTGGGATGATTTCCTGAAGAAGCCCACAAATAACTGCTGAATGATGACCAAAATGGGAAAATCGAGCTTGGTTCACCGGGAATTCATGACTAGAAGAAGAGATGAAATGAGCTGAATGAACTGTTCATTATGCATTATTCAGGCAGCTGTACTAATTAGTGCCTTAAGGACTGTTCCTGTTGCCGCTGCAGCCAACTCCAAAACTCCTTTTGATTTCAGTGGGAGCAGGACAGATCCCTCAGAGAACGAGCCTGGTGCCTACTTCCTCTGCAAAGCTTTAGTTTTTAAAATTGATTTTGCTATTGCTTATTGATTCCAGCTTCTTGTGCCTATTGAAAGGGCTGATTCTAAAGTGTGCTGTGTGCTGATCAATTAATCTCAGGGAAAGAAAGACACTATCACTCCCAGAGTGTGTGTCTTATGCCTGATCCTTTCTCTGAAGGGGAAGGGGTTTGTTTTTTTCTTCACTTTCATCCAGACAAAGTGGTACCGAGGAGCACAGAAGCTTGAAAGCCCTTTGGAAAACACCAATCAATCCAGAAAGGTCACTAGGTGCAGGAATTAAATGTTTGCTCTCTGAGGCCAGACCTTGCAGCTGGGTGTTTGTGTTTTTCTCTGTAGAAGGATAATATTTGTGACATTTCTTTCTCACCAAAAAGTTCCTACAGCACAGTTCTGCTCGGAATGTGGCCCTGCTAGAAAAATACTTCAGTCCAGGCTGGTGTGCGTGCCTGTGTCAGAGCTGCCTCGTGTAAGACTCATCTCAGAGCGGCAGACTCCTTTGTCCTGCCTTCAGATTTATAACACAACATTGTCTGCATCGATCTCTCCATCAGACCTCTTGTGTTAGTGACCGGAATCACACGCTTGCTGCCTCGCCTTTCTTACTGTGGGCAAGCCAAAACCTTCAGGAGGGACAAAGCCCAGTTCTGATGCTGCTCATGGGAGGCTGCGATGCCATTCTGTTTCCTACTTTATACTGGGTTGCACAGTCAATTGGTTTGGAGAGGCACAACTGCAGACCATCATTCACCTAATCTTTTCAGCTGGTGAGGAGGCCAGGGAGGACCCAGACTGATGTTCAGATCTCAGCCTGATCTTGATAGGGTCACATTTAAATGAATCACCCCAGTCTCTCTGCAGAGCCCTTCCGTCCCACATTGCAAGGCAGAAGCGTCTTAAGCATCTTCACTGGGAACCATGTAGAGAATTGCTGGCCAGGTAACAGCCTCCCATTTACATGAAGACACTTTCAAATTTTGTCTGAATTTTGCCCAGGTCTACCCATGTTGTAACAACTGTCTTTTTTCTCCGTGTTCTTCTGGTCCCTGGGTGAGCAGCACTAATGGCAGCTCCATGGTGCTGATGGTGGGATTCTGCCCTGACCTGACCCGATGGAGCTGAAGCTGTCAGTGGGTTTCCTTCCCAGCAGTTCAGTACAATTCCCTGCTGGGAGAGAGAGCAGAGGATGTCCCACCAGCTCAGCCTGGAGGAATCTTCACAGCCCCTCTTTGGGCTTCTCTCCACAGACTGCCTAAAATGGATATAAAGGAGCCTCAGAGTGGAATTTATTTTCTTCCTAAGATCATCCTTAAAATAACAAACACCAGAAAGCTGGTGACATGTGGTACATCTGTTTGAATAACATGGACCTTCTGTCTGGAATAGAGGAAACTCCAAATAACTCTCTGATTTGTGTTTCCTTTCTTCTCCTTCCTCATCTCCTCCTCCTCACTACTGTATACAAATCTGTTCCGCAAGCTCCAAGCCACCAGTTTTCTCTCCCCTGACAAGCTTGTTTTTTATGCCATGTGATAGTTATTTAATTTCCTCTTTGCTTCTAGCACAGCTAATATTTATCTTTCCTTATGGGATTGCGTCTTTGTTTGTACGCTGATGTCAGGGGGCACGGACAGCACTTCTGTAGATCCAGCAGACCAAATTCCTGCTCTCCGACTGCGTCTCGTGGAACAGCGTCGTTCTCTGCAGGCAGTCCCCCAGCAGCCAACGGTCCCAGTTCACAAAAGCAATTAGGATTGAAATATGTGTTTAAAGTTAGCACACATAGAAGTCCTTTCCTAAATAGGGACGCTCTCTAAAGCAGAGCCAGCGGAGGCACTGGTACGGCAGCAAGGTTCAATATGCACAAGGCTGTTCAAACCTGGCCCGGTGTTAGCTGCTTAATTGCTTCCCCAGAAAGAACAAGCCTGTGGAAACAGTGGCTGATGGCCATTTCTTCTTTTTTAAGATGACAGTTTAAACATAGAGTTTCAACCTATGTGAAGCAGGGACTGCACGGCACCGTTTCCAACTGAAATCAATACGACCCTTAGAAAAGTCAGGATCTTACCAGGCGGTGCGTCCTGTCGCTTTTCCTTTGTTCAAAGCTACGCTCTACACCGACTTAGGAACCATCTTTTCCTCATTAAATTGGTTTCCTTCCAGCACTGATCCTTTTACTTCATTACCACACGCAATTTTTGAAAGCCCTCATAGCTAATATCACAACGATAGATCTAGGGTTTATTTATAGCGCTCAACTCCGCAGAGAGCTGTGTGTCTTGTTGCTGTGGAAACCAGGATTCTAAAAGTGAAAGGATTTTAAAGAGATTTTGGAAGAGACCTGCTGTATCTGAGTACTAGCTTTCGCTTCCAGAGGTCTGTGTTCAACTGTGCCTTAAACTTACTGGTAAAACACATTCAATGGGGCCAGCCAGCCCTCAAGTGATACTGATCCTCTGTGCTTTGTTATGATCCTGGTTATCACTCTGTCTTGTGAGACAGGAGGTGTGCAGGTAGCTCTGGGGATGTTAAACTCAGTGTCAGCAATGGCTCCTTGACCACGTTCGGGACAGTCTGGGTTTTTTTCTTTCACTGTCATTGTTTCTCATGAGCCTTTTGCCAGGGGAGACACCACCTCACCCCCTGCTACATTTGCAGACCTGAGACTTGGCATGGATCGGTGTTTCCCAGGAATTAGATTTTACTGTATGAACACTCCTTAGATTTTAAATTGTGTTTTATTTATCCCTGGGTGTAGCATGTAAAGGACAAGAGCATGACTGATGGGCTGGGCTCTACTTACACTCTGCATCCTCTATTGGCAGGTCAGCAACAGGCAGAGACACCCTCAGCAGTTTTACCTGAGCTGCCAGGGAGCCACCAGATCTTCCCCACTGGCCATCCACAGGTCAGAGCCACAATCCTGCCTGAGATGCCAGAAGTTGTCAGAGTGATCTCCCCTCGGGCTGGCCTTGGGCCACGTGAGGCTACCAGATCATGGAAAAAACATTGTGCTTGCCACCATCCAGGACTTTTCATGCCTTTAAATATCAGGTGTCCCTGGGGTGAATCTTTTTGAGCTCTGCCAAAGGGCCATGTGCAGAACTTCTCTGGCTATGGGTGTCACTTTCTAGAAATTTTTTAAAAAAAAATCATAATTCAAGTAGTAGCTCCCTTTACAAACCAGGTCCAGAGCTGACTCTAACCTGGACAGAAACAGGAGATACCTCTGGGCTGCTAAGCTTGGAAAAATAACCTGGAAAATGCCACCCTATTGATGTGATCGAGGGAGAGGAGTGGGAAAGGGAAGGACAAGCAATGTTACAGGACTATCCCACTAGCATGTATCTTGAATTCACCAGCAAGGCACAAATGTCAGAGCTGTTGCCTTGCATTTCCATAAGTAAAGCAGCAATGTCTGTGTGCTGGCTTCCAGGGCTTGGGGGGCAACCACCAGGCAGCTTCTCCTTCCTCGGAGTAGCCTTGACATTTGTTCAGCACATTCTCTGGGTCCGTGCTGGCACGGGGTGTATCGTGCCTGGCTAGAAGTGATTACCGTGATACTAGATTAAAAATAGAAATGCCGGAGCCAAGACTCACAGACCGAGGGAATGGTAATTCAGTGACTTATCTTTTCCATTAGAGGGTGCCAGGAACCTACTGTTGCTGCAGACCCCAGAAATCATGGAAAACGTGACTTAGCCCTGTACATTTTGGGACCAGGCGAATCCGTGCCCATTTTGGGCACCCAATCCTTGTACTGCCCAACCAGGCCAAGTAAAGTAACTTGACTGCCGAGCTGAAAGGCGGACGGGGAAGTGCTGATGTGGCAGCTCTAAGTCAAAAGAACATCAGCAGGTGACAGTCCACAGCAAACTCAACCAGACTGCTGCATGTGGACAGGAGGGCATCAGCTGGGGCTGGGAGAAGCCTTCATTTGGCTTCATGAGACGCTAATGAGTGAGATAGGGTGAAGTCCAGCCTTTCTCCCGTTAAATTTCCTCTGTATATCATGGACTTGTAAAGAGCTGCCTTTGCTCAGCTTGGAAACAAGGGTTTAGTCTCAAAACACAGACCTGCAGGGTTGTGCCACCCTTTAGGGTGCTTGTAAGACAAAGGGGTGACTGGTGCTTCTCAGAAAAGGGAAACCTTCCTGCAGCACTTCCCAGCCTTTCAACCGTGAAATGTTAGGGGTGTTTTCTGGATCTCACTCTGCGTGGTGGGTGTTTTACACAACAGAGTTGTGCTTTGAAGAACTGAATATGGAGAACAAGGGATCTCCACACTACTGAGGTGTCCCTGGGCACTGTTGGAATGTGAATAGGAAATTCTTGTTAAAAAACCCTGCGGTATTAACCACAAAAATTGACAGAACAGTGGGTAGCTCTAGTGCAAACAAATAGTTTGTGTGGTTATCGCTTGTGCTCTGAGTCTAGTGGTGAGGGCAGCCAAAAGCATGGAGCTCCCATCTTCTAGACTAAGTCTGTCAAGAATGACCTAACTCAAAACCAACTCAACATGAATTGCCCAGTTATCAAGTAGAACTGCTTCTCGATCCCAGTGATGCCACTTCAGAGGTGCAGAATAGCCTCAGACTGTACAGCAGACACCCAGCAGTATTTTCCCCCTTCCTTTGTGAGAGGGGTGTGCACACCTCTCCAGCTCTCAAAACGCAAGTGCCTGACCACTGAAACAACGCATAGGACTTGATCTCCACTTCTCAAGACAAGTTTTTGCTGTGTTATTAGCAACAGCCATCTATGGATTTAAAAAAACAGCAGTCCAAAGAAATTAGGAGATCAGTCTTAGGAAAAGCAGAGGAATTGTTAAAAAGGGGAAGCAACCTGGTCCTCCCAGTTTGGGTTTTTGAAAAAATAATGTGAGCTTTGAGAGGGAGCATGGCAGAGCCATGTGGAAGAGTCTTTTGGGGTTTAAAACATTGGAAAAACAATTCCAAAAGTCATAGTCTTGTGGCATAAGTGTTATTGAAGCTATTCAGAACAGCTGGTCATTCCCAGCAGCATGGAGCTGACAGCCACCAGTGGAAAGAGCTGAGATGGCCATACATGGGGCATTGGTTCCTACCTTACAGCTGGTGCAGCTGCACCAGGTTCTACTGCTGAAGTGGAAAATGCAAGAGGAAGCCTTGGACTAGGAGTTACCTTTGTCCTTGACCTGGCTTTGCAGTGACTGATGGTGCAATGCTGGGCAGATAAATCCCTATGCCCCGTGTTGCCCGTCTGTGGGTCCAGTGCAGTGCTCTTCCGGAGCATGTGGCTTTCTGGTGGGCAAGTTAATTGAGAGATATGAACCTTCTGGGGATTGGTGGCTGGAAAGCGATAGGTAAGAGTGGTAGGAGAAGGGAAAGGTAAAGTGGCTAAATCCCAAAGCCGGCGTTGTTTGGCACAGCATCACACACTGACAGCTTTTCCTGTGGACTTCAGCCAGCGTGGCTCAGGGTTTGGAGCCGTCTGCTCCTGTCCCAGCCGCAGTGGGTGGTTCAGAGCAGATGGGATGAAGGGCTGACCCTGAGGCCCACCAGCAAGAGTGATCTGTACTTTTCTGCCCAGGACTGCAGTGTAAAGCAGAAGCAGCAGTGTCCTGACCAGGTGAGTGAGGGCTGTGTCAGCAGCAAGCACATCGCTAGTTTTTCCCCCTGCAGCTCTGAGAGGAGGCTGGTTCTTCTGGACCCAAACATCCAGATTGTGTGCTTGCAGTTCTTCAGAGCTGACAGATCAAACCTCAGAGACAGTAAAGGAGTGACTTGTCTGAGACAGCAAATTGGCAATAAAACTTTGGCCAAGGACTAGTTTTTGCTGACACCATCCTTTTGGTCATTGTGGTTTCCCTGGTAGGTCACACTTGTCCCATGAGTAGCTAGGACAAACCTCCCTAGGCAGCCTGTCTCTGGATGCTCCTTTGCTGCCAATGCGAAGGGGCAAGAAGAAAACTTGCACCCAAGTCTCCAGCCCCTCTCAAGCCTCTGAAGCCCTCTGACTTCATGGGACAGGAAGAGCAGTCACATCCTCACAGAAAGAGACACTAAAGGATGGTCTCATCTTATATTGTTGGATCAAAGTTCTTCCCAAAGCAATCCCTAAGCATTCTGTGGAGTAAACATCAACCAGAGGTATGTGGGGAGGAGCATAGGGTGGGACTTACAGCTCAGAGCAGCACAGCTCAGCAGTTTCGGGTACAACAGGAAAATACTCGCGACATCTGACTACACTGGAGGGGGCGCGGGCCAGCAGAGTGTACAGTGCAGCAATTGGCAAAGCTGGGGCTTGGCCAAGAAAATAAACATAGGAAATACTTGAGACTGATGAAAACCATGGGCAGCCTGCTGTTGTTTAAAGAGGTCTTTTTGGGACACCAGAACAGATGCCTGTTGCAGACAGAGCGAGATCCCAGCCCCGCTCGAACTCATGGTAAAATCTTCATTGACTTCCGCTGGCCCAGGATTTCATTTCAGATGGCTGTTTTTAACTAGGCTGTGGCTTCCCCTATTTGGGACATGTCCCTCTGCCCAGCACGGCTAGCAGGCTGATTTGGAAGCTTGTATGTTGCGTTAGGGATGAATCCTGTACAGGATGAGTGCTGTTGGCGTGTCAGCAAGAGCAGAAGATGCTCTGCAGCACTCCAGAGCTACGTGCAAGCACAAAGGATCGATACCTTCAGAGCTGACAACCAAAACTGAGTGCTCAGCAGCTCTGGCAATCCACTGGATACGTGCATGTGGCTTGAAAGCTTGAGTTTCTGCAAAATTTTCACCTCCAACAAATAACAAAGTTTCACTTGGTCCCTTTCCTTTAAAAGTGCAGACCCCCATACATTCTTCAGCTTCCTAATGAAGATGGCAGGCCCTGAGGCATTTGAGATAAGTGAGAAATGGGAGCAAGGGTTCATTTGACACCCACCTCGAGTCTGAGACCTTCTGCAGCATTAATTATCCAAAATTCACAGGCTCTTGAAATCCTGGTGATTTAATTGTGACGGAAATTTGGAGGGAAAGGTCAAGTAATACAGGTAAATGTGTGCAGAAAGTAAAGGAGGAGCTGGGGGTGTCTTGAGAAGGGCCTTTCTAGAAGGTGGAAGCACAAGGAATATTTTACTATTGCCTGAAACTCGGTTAAGAAACAAATGAGACAAAAGTCAGGGAAGGCAGCCTCCAGCTCAGCTCCTTTCAGGGAGCTGCATTCATCCTGTTGTGTCTGCGATGAGCAGTAGATTTTCAGTCCAAATCCAATTTTCCCTCCTCTTCAGGAGAGTCCCCAGCTGGGATTTGTCAGTGTTGTGTGCTTCTGGGATCTTCTGTCTTGGCAGGACCAAGGTGTACATTTCATCACAGTGAAAACTCAAAAACTCTCTTCTTCTTCATCCCTGCCATCCTTTGTGCCTGGGGTGTCTCTTGACAGCGACAGCCGGGTTAATCTGGTGGTTTAGAATTGTCATGGCTTGATTTCTAAATGTCTGGCTGTTCTAGGGTGACGTTCCTTTATCCCTTGCCCTTTCTTTGCCTCCTGGATTATCCCGTGTTATTAGGTACCGTGTAATACAGTCTGTTGTTAACTGCTCCTGAATCCTGCTCGCTGATTCCATAAGCAGATCTTGAAAGCCTGTGAATCTGGCTTTGAGTTTTGTGGAGTTTTGCATGACAAGTGTGGGGTAGATTTCTACTCCAGCTTCTGGGAACTAAAGGAGATCTGTGTGCCACTCCAGACTGCAGAGTGCATTCTGCATAAACCCTCTACAAAACAGCCCATAGACCAGGCAGGCTGGATGAGGCTCTGGCCAGCCTGGTCTAGGGTGGGGTGTCCCTCCCCATGGTAGGGTAGTTGGAACTGGATGATCCTGTGGTCCCTTCTAACCCTGACTGACTCTATGACTTGGTCTAGGTGATCCTGCTGTGGCAGGGAGATTGGACTAGATGATCTTTCAAGGTCCTTTCCAATCCCTAACGATTCTACGATTCTGTAAAGGAACCTTGTGTGCAGACAGTACCTCGAACAGGGAATAAATCCTGCTGTAGCTCTTTATCTGCTCAGAAACAAAGACCCTTGAACACCCTGGTGTGACAGTATTTCACAAGAAAGCAATATGAGTAATGTCAACTCTCTTACGTCGCTGTGTCTTCTTGCTTAAATGA
This sequence comes from Rhinopomastus cyanomelas, assembly GCA_013400115.1. NCBI lineage: Eukaryota > Metazoa > Chordata > Aves > Bucerotiformes > Rhinopomastidae > Rhinopomastus > Rhinopomastus cyanomelas. Next base: position 1,057,802 of record VXBP01003849.1, read on the forward strand.
AAGACAGTCCTTTGTTATGAATTATAAATCTCTATTGCTGCAGTCCAAACAATTCTGGGAACTGCTGCCACCGGCTTTCTGAGCGCAGGAAAACACACTGTCCTCACCACTCACAAGGCTCAGAGTGTTTCCAAGTGTTCACAGAGAAACCTGTGCATCAGCATCGCCATTGAACTGAAAGCATAATCCCTTCTTTCTAACCAGGTACTAAACTACTTTGTTACTCAGTCAATTCCTGAGTGTCCACAGTTCTAAGCCTTAACGTTTGACTTTGCTGAGGCTGGCGAGTGGCAGCTGAAGAAGAAAAACCTGCTTCAAGGTCTGAGCTAGCAACAGGACCAGGGCACCAGCAATCTTCTGTTCTGTTCTCCTGTTCTCCTTCTGAAAACAGGGAAGGAGCCTTATTTCTGCCGTTGAGAGCAAATCCTGATCCCAGGGTTCAGACTCAACAAAGGAACAGCCCAGAGGACTGAGTGTTTCTGATATGGTTGGGTGACAGCAGTGGTGCTGCCTTTCTGTGCCACCTTTCCCAAAGAAACACCCCTCTGAGCTGTTTATTCATTTAAATCTCATGCTGGTCAAAGCCTGTCTGAAGGCTGAGGTGGGACAGAGGGAGCAAACAGCTTCTGTTACTAGATTGGGCAAAGCTTTGGGGCACAGTCCATGCTGGGTGGGCTGAGGAGCCCCCTTGAGCTCCTCTGGCCCTTTCCACCACCATCATGCAGGAGCAGCCTTTGTGTGTGGCAGTGATGAAGATGGAAGCCAGCATGCCAAGTCATTTTCCAAAGCAGGTTTCTTCTCTTCACATTATGTCAGCCGCATTTCCTGACAAAACCAGCAGGAACGCGCGGGTGACAGATGTCCCTTAATTATCGGCAGCATTCCCGCTCCTTGGTCTCAGACATAAAATTCAGCGGTTTGCAATGAAGGCTGGGTTTCGTTTGCTTAAGACTGGCTCCCTCAGTTTTATTTACAAGTGTCTTTCAGCTGTTGGAAATTAGCCACCTTGGGTTTCTCTGCTGAGCCAAGGGTTAGGCCAGCCCTCCATCACCAGCAGGGTGGAAAATGCAGGGAGATGTGGGTGGCTGGGGAAGCCAAGTCCCTTCAGATAAATTCTGGTTGCCGAGGTTTGCTACCTGAGACGAGAAGGGCAAAGCAGGACCACTCTCTCCTGCAGAATCAGAGAATCATAGAATCATCAGGGACTGGAAGGGACCTTGAAAGATCATCCAGTCCAATCCCCCTGCCAGAGCAGGATCACTTCACTGGAGAAGCCATGGAATCAGAGTGGTGATTGTGAGAAGGATTTGGGCTTGGTGATGGACAAACAGCTTGACACACACTTATTTCAGGGTGATCCAGTAAAATAAAATGGGAAATGAGGCATCTTGGGTGAAAATCACATCGTTTTCCCTTGGCTTTATTTTTTGGCTTCTAAGATCACAGTGGGCAAAAGGCACCTCCATCCTTCAGCAAACATCACAGAGGGATGGAGGATGAGGTGTCACCTGTGGAGCCACATACTGCCTCTTCTCTCCTCCTATGTTTGCTTCACAAGCCTTTAGGCAGGACAGCAGGTTGGTGTTACAGAAGACCCTTGCTGAGTATGTTCCACAGCATATGGGGACTCAAACCTGATCATCACCCATCTACCAATCTATCTAAACCTGCAGCAACATGGATTTTCCCCCAGCCTGAATGCCAAATAACATGTGTTACCTGCTCATCACAGAATGTTAGAGGTTGGAAGGGACCTCGAAATATCATCTAAGTCCAATCCCCCCTGCTGGAGCAGGGTAAGCCTACTACATCAAGATGTCCTACATGGGGCTCAAACCCATGACCCCAGGAATTCAGAGTCCCATGCTCTACCAACTGAGCCAATCACCCTTCCAGTAAAATACCTTGTGCACACCTCTGACTCCTCTGCATCAATCTTGACCCATTTGTCCCTTCCAGTTGACAGCAGCCCTGCTCCTTCACTCCTGAAAGCACATGAGACATCAGTGCTTGGAAGAGGTCTCTCTCTGTGCCTGCAGTCCTCACAGTCCCCAAGCCTTTCCTTTGGGCTACCCGACAGCTTCTGGAGACAACACAGGCCTGGGGGGAAAGGATCCATCTGACCACAAGGAAGCAAGCGTCATAACCCATTTCATGCTCCCAGCCTGCGAGTCTTCCCTCCCATGTGCTTGGTTGATCAGGATCAGCTTCTTTGCCGCTGTTTTTGTGCCTCTTGATTTCCACACGGAAACTGGCTCTATTTTTACCCAGCTAAAGCTGATTAGATTTGCAGTAATTGGCAGGATAAACAGACACACAGTGTATGCAGCAGGTTAATGCGATACACTCGGTGACCAGCAAAGGCACTTAGCCCATGCCCAGCACAAAGACGACAATCAAGGCAATTTATCGTACACATGCCTGTAGCATGCCCATTAGCCATCCCCGTCCTTCCTCTCCCTGCAAGCCCACTTCCCCTCTGAGATAACGAGGGTTATTGCAGAACACAAAACATTTCATCCTTTTCACCTAAGCTCTTTGCGAAACCGGTATTAAACCCAAGGACACGCAGGAGTTTTCTCTTTATAGTTAACCCCGGGTCTTGACTTTTGTTGACCCGCGAGGGATTATTAGAGCTGAAGTGGCCACATATTAAAAAAGAGAAATGCTACTTACAACATGAAGGCTGACCTCCTTCAAGTAATGTAATTTCCAACCATTTCAATCGCTTTCATGAGCTACGGTCTACCGGAAGATTAGCAGTAGCCCTGCTTGCTGCAATGCCATTCTGTTCTTTAATTGGTTTTGGGGGTAATTTAGCTAGAGACCAAGTAGATGAGAGGAAACTTGGGGACAACACCAGGTGATCATGTACTCCTGGAATTCAATTATCTGTGACAGGAAGTGAGTGGGAAGCAAAAATGAAAACCATTCCAGCTTCCAAGGTTGCCTGTCTCAACAGGACAAGGGGCAATGGGTGTGAGCTGGAACATAGGAGGTTCCATATAAATATGAGAAGGAACTTCGTCACAGTGAGGATGATGGAGCCCTGGAACAGGCTTCCTGGGGCGGGGGCTTGTGGAGTGTCCTTCTCTGGAGACGTTTAAAACCCACCTGGATGTGTTACTGTGTGACTTGGTCTAGGTGACCCTGCTGTGGCAGGGGAATTGGACTAGATGATCTTTTGAGGTCCCTTCCAATCCCTAATGATTCTATGATTCTATGACCACATAGGTTGTTGTCCTTGGTGATGTGGCAAGGTGCTGGCTGTCCCACCCATACCCGCCTGGGAGAGATGGATAAGGCAAGCAATCCTCAGAAAAGTTAGGAGCCAAAGTGAGAGGTGCCCTGTGGTTAGAAAGACCCAGTCTGACCCCATCCCAGATGTTTCCTCACTGTTCACAACTGTGCTTAGAACCCTCAGATATGTAGTTTTAAACTATTTAATGTGAACCCTGTTGATTTTGTACTTTCCCAATCAATCTGCTGCGTGGGATGCAGCCACCGACTGTCAGGAAAGCTGAGGGTATCACATTGCTGTGGTTATGTCTACCCGACACCACATCTCCTCCTTGGTGATGAGCCCACCACTACCTGTTACCCTCAAACCCCCCTTACATCACCCTCTTCTAACTGTCCATCAAGTTCAGCCTTACTGGTTCCATCAGCTGTCCAAGATCCCTCCAAAACTCGAAGGCTTAAAATTGTTGACAGCCTCTTCACCCCTTCAAGCGTGGGCACAGCGCTGGCTTTTTCCCAGTCCTCTAGTATTTCCAATGACTGTTCCAAGACCTACTGAAAACCACCATCAACTATCCAGACAGCTCCTTGGCCCCCTCCTTTGCAGCTCTTGCAAGTTATTCACATCTGCTGGTTTAAAAATACCAGGCTCCATCAGCTTGCATCTCAGTGCAGCTCCAAGGTCCTCTTGGAAGATACTTCATGAACACACCGTCGTTCTCCAGCAGATACCAGGCAGACACCTGCCCTGAGCCCTTCTGCCTTCTCTAGGCCATTGAGAAATCTCCCACTTCTGTGGCACATCATCAGCCCACTGCTGATGCAGGGCTCCTTTTCATGAAACCCTTGGAACATTGTCTTTAATTTCCCCAGCTCCTGAGGTCTATTAATTACTACCAGTTTCTCCTTTCTTCCTTCGGTGTGTTTATATTTTACACGCTAGTCTTGGCAGCTCTTTCATTTCCTTTCCAAGCCATGCTGACTTTTTTAAACAAAGATTTCTGTCTGCGCTGCTGCTTTTTGGGTAAAATATTCTCAAAGGCTTCTCCTTTCAAGATATTTTCCCTTTAAAGTCTTCCTCCAAATTGATCTGACTTGTAATTGTTTCTTGCTTTGTGCAACAGGACCTTTTAAAGCAGCAAGTGCACATCTATCTCCGTTACTGCTTGGAGCTCTACTTCATCTGCACGGAGCAAATGCAATCAAGCCGTGATCAGCTTGTGCCCAGTGCAGTGAGAAATTCATCTTCACCTGCCAGGGCGAGGTCGGATGTGGAATTCCCTCATGTTGAAGGCAATATTTTTTGCATTAGGAAGTTGTCTTTTTCTGAGTTCTAAGGATATTTTAACGCTGGCACTACCTGCAGCAGCCACTGCCTGTTCTAAATCCCCTGTGATCATAAGATTTTTATTAGATATTACAGATATTCTAGATAAAGAAGTCAGGTCCCTGCTGGAGCACGGCAGCCTGCTGCAGACCCTCCTTGCTTGCGCTTTATTTCCCAGGATATTGATCCAGAAACACCCTGGATCACTTATTTCCTTGCTGCTAATGACTTGGAGACAGCCTGAGACCGCTGGTGCTTGGGAGAAGATATTATCTGCTTCCAGAGCAGTCCCAGTGGGATGTGGATTAGGACCAGCAGATCAAGACGTCCAAGTGCAGCTGGAAATCAGATGGGGAAAGTGGTTTTAACACAGGGCCAGAGAAACCTCCCCACCACCCTGTGCTGTCAGGAGCTGCGCTGCATGCAGGTTCAGCAGTTCCACTGTGTGCCTGTGGTTTTTGCCACTGCAGCTCATTCCCTTTGTCTTCCCAACAGTACTTTAGGTTTGAAGTGAGTGCAGTCTGGTTCCCTTGTTCCTCCTCTGTTACATTACCAGGCTTGGCTGGCACAGGATACCCTCGGGAGCTCTTCCATTTGAGATGGACTTCAGCTGAGCTCTCCAGCTCCACCATGGATGGCCTCAGCCTAGGAAAACACAAACCTCCCTTAAACACCGCTTGAACAACCTGATACCTGATTCCACATTCAGCTGCCTTTTCCTTTTCTTTCCCTGTGGAACAGGAGATTTTTTTAAGCTCTCTTTGATGTGCTTCCCCTTCAGTGCCATTCGGGCATCCCCAGGAGCTGCCTGCAATTTGTGTGGTCCTGCGAAGCCCTGCTGCTAGTGCCGAGAACACATCCCTCACCATGGATGGTGGCCCACTGAGCTGAGAAGCTTTTGAATCACATCTTGCACCTGGGCTCGGGGAGGCTAACACACCATCCCTCCTCCTCCTTTCCCCAACCTCTGCTGGGCTTTGCAGGATCAAATTCCCAGAAAAAGCTGCCCACCCTCCTGAGATGTTTTTCTGGGCAGCTGGACATTCAGAGATACTTCACTCTGTTCTCATGCTGTGGATGCAGTATCAGCAAGGATTCCTCCAGCTAATCTGCTCTCTCCCTTTGCTCTGCGGCAGGTTTTCTTCTTCCTGAAGCAATCGCAGATGTCCCAGCAGGATTTCTGCAAAGGTGGGTCTCCCCAACGCACTGCGCTCGTCTTTCTGAACCGTGTTGTGTTGTACATCAAAACCTGATGCCTGCTCCTCATCCCTTCCTGAGCTCCTCCAGTGGGCTGTGCCTCCCTCTTTGCAGGTTTCTGCACACAAAGGTGGGATGGGATCCACCAGAGGTCTGCACCTTTCCACCAGTGGTTTTGTCTGCAAATGACACTGGGAACAGGCAGGTGCTGATTTTATTCTCTATAGTTTCCGCATCATGCCTGCTGCCCAGTGCTGTTTGGTCTCTCTTAATCCATGATCAGTTACCACTGTGAGTTGATTTGCTTTTTATTGGAGCCTTTCACCACTGAGGGACTGGAGCATGTCCAGCGAAGGGCAACGAAGCTAGGGAAGGGTCTGAAGCACAAGTGCTCTGAGGAGCAGCTGAAGGAACTGGGGGTGTTCAGCCTGGAGAAAAGAAGGCTCTCGCTCTCTTCAACTCCCTGAAAGGAGGTTGGAGTGAAGTGGGGGTCAGTCAACTTCTGCCAAGTAAGAAGGAAGTTGTGCCAGGGGAGATTTAGGTTGGCCATGAGGAATAATTTCCTCCCCAAAAGGGCTGTCCCTGCCACAGGGCAGTGGTGGAGTCCCCATCCCTGGAGGGGTTGAAAAGCCGTGGTGGTGAGGTGCTAAGGGACAGTGGTTAGTGGTGACCTGGCACTGCTGGGTTAACACTTGGACTCAATGGTCTTTTCCAGCCAAGAGGGTGCTGTGATTCCATAATTCTATGGTCATCTTTCTTTCACCCCAAACATTGTCTCACTTGCCTCGCTCAGATCCTCACCAAGGTATTAGAAAAACCCACTTGTCAGCCCTAGTTAACACAGTTCATATCCTTCAGGGAAATAGCTCCGGAGTTAGTCAAATGTACTGGAGAAATCCCTCAGCAGTTCAAGAGCAGCCTGGCTCCAGCCCCATCACAGCAGCATCTGTGGAGGTCAACCCGGCACTTGCTGATGGCAGGAGCACCTTCCAGAGGGAAAAGCCCACTGGTTGGAGCTGGCGTGAAATCTAATCTGGAATTTCCTCTCCCTCAGCGTCTCTCACATCAGCAGCACCAAGGAAATATGACCTGCTGTGGAAAGGACTCCCCACGGCCCTGCAGACTGGAGACGGTTTGGGCACGAGATTTTATTTTAAACTAAATCCTGACCTCTTGACAAAGTCTGGGAAAACCAGATTTGTTGTGGATGGGCATGAGGACAGCAGCAGGGCTGTGCTGTGGGTTGGCTACCACGCCACGAGCTTCCCACATCCGTAATGGCCCACTCAGCCCTTTTATCTGGTGTTCCCACAATATTTGGTTGCCAGTATGTCCTTTGGCCATTTTTGGAGCCTCCTGAAGCCTATCTTCAACACTTTAATAAGCATTATGGGTCTTCCTGACCAAGCCCCCCACTCCAGGCATGGGGCAGCAAGACACGGACCTACCACAAAACCTAAATTGACCCACGAATGGAGTATTTTTATTCATGATTAGTTTTTTGCCATAATCATTAAAGATATTGTTATTTTAAGCATCTATTTTATTAGAAGCATCACCGCGCGTTGGTCAGAGGTGTACTGCACCTCGGTGTGTGCATGGGCGCAGCCTCACCCCCACGGAGCCCTACAGAAGGACTCACTGGCCACTAATTAATGTGTCCATTAACATGTGAATGTACTACAACTGCAAAAAGCAACCTAACAGGCCTGGAATGTCTTTTTTCTTCTGCCAAAATTTCTACACGAGTTTCAGCAGCTTCAGTCACAGTGTTTTTCTTGGAAAGATTGGGAGTTTCCACCCAAAGTCTCTCTCTCCACAGGGAAAAAAACAAACCTGGGAGTTTGCAGTTGCCAAAAACATGCAGCACCTGAAGCGTGGGATTTTAGGGAAAAAACAGCCCCAAACCCCCTCGACACGTAACGAGCAGAGTCCTGGGTGTAGTTTGAAAAGATGTTTGGAAGAGAAAGAAATGCTGTTTGGGGGCAAAATTTGCAGCCGCTCTGGTTTCACCTCTGGCTTCGAGCTCTGTGAGAGAGGAAGGTTTGCTGCTTCCAGGCAAGGCTGGGAAAACCAGCCATCGAAGGACAGACAACAAAATGCATAGTTGGGGAAGAGAAAGAGGGGGAAGGTGCAACCTGAAACGTCCTACTGGTGGGCAACTGAGGCAGGCCCTTCCGGCGCCTAAATCCCTTGGTTTTCCACCACTGGGGTTTACACAGCTTGTTTTTTGCCTCAGAGTCTTGCCCGAGCTAGATCTCCATCTGAGTCGATAGCCTTGGCTCAAAACTAGCGCTCCAGCAACACCGGCGGCGATGGCAGGACGCAAACACGAGCCGGTGCACCTACCGGAGGTTTTCCGGAAGAGCTGTGTTTTCACGCGTTGCCCAGGTACTGCTGTGCAGGCACTTGCGAGCATCTTTATTCCTCAAACACAGCTCCCTCTTTCATACTTGTGCATTAACGCACTCGTGTCTTCCCACAAACACACACAGAGGTGTGTGCACAGACCCCCTGATGCCATAAATACTTGTCATGCTCATAAATAAGGGGGTGCGTCGCAGCACCCTGTGTGCTCCGGAGGCTTGAAGCGAGCCGCCGCTGCCAGGGGAGGGTTCCACATCTTCAGCCATCCCACTGAGCAAATAACAAATGCAAATAACAGAAGGACCGGCCAGGCCCTTCTGTTTTGCCCCTTCCTGACAGATAGGAAGGATGAGATGCTGCGCTGGAGGGAGGCGACCGGGGTGCGCAGCAGCCCCGCTGGGGTGGGACACAGTCCGGATCGCTGGCACAGACCTGGAGCGCCAGCGCGGCCTTTCCATGAATAAATAATCTGGGTTGCAGTTGCAGTGTGCTGGACCCGGAGAGGAGCAAAGTCTGCCTGGAGACCCAGCATCGGCAGACCTGAACCAGGCGTTGGCCCTTTCCCATCGTGTGTGTGTCTCCCCCCTCCACCCACCTGCCACAGCGGGGTCTGGCAGCCCCCCGTCGCATCGAAGGAGCGGCGGGAGCGGGGCGGGGGCAGAGATGGAGGGGTAACTAAAAAATTCGGGGAGCATCCCGGCGATGCTGCGGGGGGCTGCGGCCCCGCTGGGGTGGGAGGCGAAGGCGACGCAGTTGCTGTCTCTTTAAATCCACCCCGAGCCAGGAGCAGGGAGATGAGGCAGAGCAGAAAGCCCAGGATCATTAATAAGCAGGATTTATCCCCGTAGGGAGCCGGGAAGGAGGTGGGGAGGGGAGAAAAGGCGCGGGGGG